>VZUI01064304.1:0-35195 GCA_013401135.1 Cettia cetti | reverse complement strand
ATGTCCCAGCAGAGGAGGAGGAGGAGGGTGCCGCGAGGCAGCGCCGAGGGAACAGCGGCGGCAGGACAGGGTCGGTCACACAGGACAGGAGAAGATGGACTCAGCTGTTCTGGAGCTCAGGAGCCGATGATGGCAGACTCTCTCAGGACCGCAGCCAGTGGAGCAAACCGAGACCCCTTCCCGCAGCAGCAGCAGCAGGCAGGCAGACCGAAGCCAGGAGTTTGAGGGCAACTGCCCCCCACCCCTTCCTTTCCTGCCTTGGACAAACACCCATAAGCACCCAGCAATTAGTTCCCTTGGCAACCCAATGGGGAAAAATTCCACAAACAAAACCAAAAAAACAAATTCAACCCCCTACAGTACTGAAGTTAAGCATACCCTAACAGTTGCATAGAATTAATCTTTTTTAGAGAATGAGTAAATATTACAGTAAAACAATTCTCTGACCTAATATCAAAGATAATTAATAGATAAAAACTCGTCTGAGTGTGACATCTTCAGTAGGAACTTGGTAACAATATATTGATGAATGCTACCATGTGTTTCCTTATCATTTATGAATTAATACCATATGTTGGCTTACTGTTAGGTGTGTAAACATCTGTTAACATGATCCCAATTTTGCAGATTGCAATTCTAGTCTGATCTGATCTGATTTCTGTCAAGAGTATATAGCGGGACGCTTTCAGGACTGCAGGTAAATAGCATCTTTTCACTCATACTTCATTATTTCTCTACAGGCCCCCACGAAGGCAGCACCTAAGCAGAAGATTGTGAAACCAGTCAAGGTTTCTGCTCCCCGTGTTGGTGGAAAGCGCTAACTTGCCAAACTGTTAGTCATGCTGAATAAACATCTGATGGAATTCCATTGCTTGTGCCATGGTCTGCTCAGCTGTGTGAGATGTACTGAAGGAAATGAATCTGTGAAATAACCACATCTGGGTTTTGCAGACTGAGAAGCATCTTCCTGCCATAAACACACTTCGTTTCTTAGACAATCTGTTGCATTAGCTCACGTTTCCCCAGTCTTCACTGAGTGGCTTAGGTAGCAGAAAAGAAGGAGCTGGTCTTTGAGGAGTATTCTGCATCTATGACAAATGGCATAAAAAGAGGTTTCTAAGTTCAGAGATAGAAGCTAAAAGGGAGTGTGAAGCAATGCCATATGTAAATCACTTACAAAGGTCCTGTGTGGTGGAATGCGTGTAGCAAGATACAGAGAATCAAATAAGGAAAAGGTTAACAAAAAAAGTAATGAATGGATGGTTTCACAGACTGTATGGCTCTTACACACAAAGATTCAGATGCAACTTCTGGTTCAGGAAGTTATGAAATGATGAATTGCTGGAAGCTGTTGTCAGGAAAAGGAAGCCTGTGAAGATTGAATGGGTTTCAAATGCAGTTGATGTTACATGTTAAAGCTCATTTAGGTTCATATTTAACATGCTGAATGCAGATAGGAGTTCCCTTAGTAATCTTCCACCCTCCCACCGCTAGAGGGATTGAAATTCTTCATGGAAATTCCTCTACCTAAGTAACTGCACTGTGCAGACAGCGTGCCCAGACTTTGCCAGTTTTGCTGGACAGCAGTAGCCTTGGCAAAGCAATGTCCTGATTTACTAGAACTGAAACAGAAATCAAACCTTCACTATTTCCTGGATCAGTTACTTCTCTGTTGATACTTTGAGGGCTTGGTTTGTTATCTTACAATGGCTGTAATGGGCAGTGTGAGGTATGGGCTATACTTACACCTTGTTTAGGTTTTAGTAAAATAGATATGGGTCTGGATAAAGGCTACATCCCATTCAAAAAAGGTCTAACTTGATGATATTAATGGAATTTGCACCATGACCTTCCAAACAATTCTGCTTTTCACTATTAAAAAAACAAAATCCCATTGCTATGCAGGTATAGAATGAAATCGAAGGCTTTCAAACTGATTAACACATTTGAAAGCAAAGGAGCCAGAAACTGGAGGGGGAAAGGGAAGAAAAATTGCCTGTAGTTAGCAGGCAAAAGAATTTTTAATAATTTAAAACGGAAGGCTGAAAACACCTCTGAAAATCACCCACACTAGAGGTGATTATAAAAATCATGTCAGTGTCTAGTACCAGGGACCTGGTACCCCAAATACGTCCTTGTGAATGTTTCCAGCTAAGAAACTGACAATCAAGATGAGCTTCTACCGTCTGCTTGAAATACTATTATTGGCATATATATAGAAACTGATTGGCAGATAGGACTAATTAGTAAGTTAGTACTTGTTAATGCTTTGAAGTTTGCAGGCTTTGGCTGCCTGGTGTCACTGCGGTGCACAGAAGTGCTTCATGATTACTCTTCCTTGATGTTTATTCCTGAGTTCTGACTGATATGCTGGGAAGTAAAGAATAACAGCCCATCAGGTTACTCCTCTCACAAGCTATGCATTGAGTGAGGCAGGCTGTTCAGAGCAGGGCCTTACCCTGGTGTAAAAGCATGTTAACTCAACATAGATGTAATAGAATGAATTAACATGGAAATTAATATAAGCCTTTGTGTTTACCTAATGCAACACAATTGATCCTCTATCAAGTATTTGTCAGAAAAAAAATTGAGTATCTTAAGTTTGTCACAGACCAACAAAATAATTGGGTTAAAAGGACCTCCAGAGGATATCCACTCCTTGTGAACACTGCTTGCTCAGAGCATGTCTGTTAAGATGAGATTGCCTAGTACCTAGCTGAGTCTTGAACGCAACTCCAAGGACAGAGATTCCACAACCTCCTAGGACTACCTATGCCAGTATTCGACCACTGCCACAGTTAAACAGAAAAACGAAATACAGAACCCTTTATCTATGTAGAACAGCGCCTTTGGCCGGTCTCGCTCCCTCTGGTCGGTATGTCTGTCTGGGATCACTGCTCCAGGTGCGTCCTGCGGGCACCGAGCGCAGGGGAAGGAGGGCTCGCTGCTGCTGCTGCTGCGCTTTCCTTGGCTGGGCGCGGCAGCCCGCGGCTCCAGCCTCCCATGTCTCTGTTGCGGGTGTAAAGCCAGCGCAGGGCTCGTACATTTAAAACACGCAGTCTACATCTAAAGGATTTTCTTTCTTGCCTCTTACAAATAAAACAGCGTGCACTGAGCGCCCCGAGGCATGGCAGCGGCTCCGCTCCGCCCGCGCTCCTTCTGCTCCCGGTCGGCATGAACGACCCTGCTTCTCTTCTCGCAGCTTTTGCCCCCGAGGCAGTTCTGGAGCAGAAGCCGCTCGTTTCGGAGCCGGGGCTGCACAGAGATTCCCTCGGGAGCGGCCCCAGCTCCCGCCGCCATGACCGCGCCCCCGCAGCAGGCTTTGCCCGGCTCCAACATGGCGGCCCCGACCTTGCGCCCGGCTCTCCCCTGCCCGCTTCCAAGATGGCGGAGCCGCTCCCCCGGGTGCTCCCCTGCGCTCCCGCCCCTTCCCGGCCCCTCCTGCGCACGCGCGGCCCTACCTCACTTCCGCTTGTGCAGCAGCCATTTTGTCTTTCCGCCGCCGCTGCTGCCCGAGCTTCTCCCTCCCTCCTGCCGCCGCGGGCCGCGACACTCCAGTTCCCCCCCGGGCGCGGCTCCCGCCGCCTGGGGCCGGTCCCGACCCCCCTTCCCTTGTCCCGGGAGGCTCCTCCGCAGCCTCGGCGCGGCTCTGAGGGCGCGGGGGCGGTCCCGTGCCCCTGCCGCGCGATGTCCAGCGAGGAGAGCTACCTGGCCATCCTGCGGTACCTGACGAACGAGCGGGAGCCGTACGCCCCGGGCACGGAGGGCAACGCCAAGCGGAAGATCCGCAAGGCCGCCGCCTGCTACGTGGTGCGCGGCGGCACCCTGTACTACCAGCGGCGGCAGCGCGACCAGCAGCGCTTCGCCGAGCTGGAGGTGGTGCTGCAGGCCGAGCGCCGCGCCCGCCTCATCCGCGCCGCGCACCTGGCGCCCGACGGCGCGCACCGCACCCGCCTGCAGACCTGGCAGGGGCTCTCGCAGAAGTACTGGTGGAGAGGTGAGCCCGCGGGCGGGGGCGGCAGCCGGGGCACGGCTGCGGAGCCGCGGCTGCAGCTCCTGCGGCGCTGGGGCTCGGAGCCACAGAACCGCGGTTGGCTGGAAGGGACCGCAGCGGGTCCCGGGGTCATCCTGGAGCTCATGGCACAGGACTGCGTCCACGTGGTTCTTGAGTATCTCCCCTGGTGGAGACTCCACAACCTCTCGGGGCGGCCTGTACCAGTGCACAGGCACCTTTACCAATTTTCCTCGTCTTCACGTGGAACTTCCCGTGCATCACTTTCTGCTCCTTGCCTCGTGTCATTGCTTGACACCACCGCGACCTTGCTCCGTGCTCCTGACACCCTCTGTTTAGATATTTATGCACATTAGTGGGGTCCCCTCTCAGTCATCCCATCTCACGGCTGACCGGGCCCTCTTCCTTATAAAAGAGATAATTCGGTCCCTTAATCATCTTTGCTGCCCTCTGCTGTACCTGCTCCGGGAGTTACCTGTCTCCCTTGTGCTGAAGGGATGTCTGTATGCCCTCCCTGGCGGGACCAGGAGGGGACTGTCGCTTGCTGGGTGACCAGTGCCTTTAAACGCCACCTCGCAGCACGTGGTCTGTGGCGGTGACATTGTGTCACGCCCGGAGAGGCAGGGCTCACTCAGCGCAGTACATCAGCAAATTGGCCAGGGCTTCTTATCTGATGGTGGTACCTTGAATGTACAGAAATAGAGAGTACAGCTGTCCCCTCCAGGTCTTGCACTCAGCCCAAGAAAGACAGTGACATCTCAACTGTGCCCTTGGGATAGGGTGATAATCCATTCCAGGTGACCCAGGTTGACTTTGGATTTCATTCATGCATGTGATTGGTGTTCATGTTAAAGTACTACAGCTGTCAGTGGTGGTTGGCAGTCCTGGCACTCGTTATATTTGTCTCTTTCTTGCAATGAGAAGCTGAAAAGACCAGACTATTTTTCAGCTGGGTCCTAAGTGATATTACAGCTGTTACAAATGGTGATGCCTGAACAGCAGTAATTTCCAATTGGGACTTTCTTTTGGCTGAGGGAATGGCTTGATATCTTTTTCCCTTTGGATTTGGTGTTCTACTTTTAGCACTAGGTATCCATTAAACAAATAGCCTGCTTTTCACTTGCCATGGGCCAGTGTGTGTCTGTATTGCTTCTCTTGTTTGGCTTTCTTCATGCATTATTAGCAAGTCTGTAATTTCAGCTTTAGTTTTTGTTATTTTCAGTTGGAAGGATTTTGCTCGAGCTGCAGCCTATCCTTCCAGTCCAGATCTCATTGACTTGAAGATCTTTCCATGTGAAAAAGGATTTGGCATCTCAAAGCTGATATACCCATTCTGGATGGTGGTTTCCTTGCCTTTATCTGCATTCTCATTGTCTGCCCAGCATTGTACCATTCTGGCATCTGTTCTCATCCTATGCTGGAAACTTCCTCCCTGGGCCTCAGTGTAGTTTGTGTTTTTCAGGAGAGAGCATTCCCTATTCTTTTGTTCTTATTGGTCACCTTTATTTGCACACCCTATATCTTCTCATTTCTGTTGCACTGAGAATACTAAAATTCTTTCCATGCTTTCAGTTCAAGTATTTTGTTTCTTACATGTGTCTCCCTTAAAACAGTGTTTTCCCTGCCATTACAGTACTCTTTGGCTGCTAGTGGACAGCAGCTTTGGCCCAGCTGTCATCCTGAGGTGGACATCAGCCTGGTGTGTGTCTGTTCTGTAGCTGCAAGGCAAGGGGCTGGAGAATGGCTCAGGGGTCAGGAAGGGTGTTAGAGATGTGATTTGCAGGCCAAAGTCCTCCTGTCTGATTTCAGATGAAATCAAGGAGATGTACAAATGTTGAAATGGTATGAATGTCTTAGGTGGCCTTGAGTCTGTTTTGCTGATCTTAGAGAGATATGAACAGTGCAAGTCATGCTCTGAGGAGATGTGAGCAAGCAAGTCTAAGTCTGTGTCAGAAAAGCTTTTGAGCTGTGCTGGATTTTAAACCGTAGAGGCCCAAGTGCTATATATGCTTTTATATTGTCCTAGTGAAGAAAACTAACTTGGATTGAAAGCCATGCATGGAAAAGGCCTTGGTGTCTGGAAGAGGACCCTGGGCTTAGGACCTGTTGAGTATCTGAAATTATTTATAGAATTGCAGATTGAGCTGAGTTGGAAGGGCCCACAAGGATCATTGGATACAACTCCTGGCCAGGACCATCCCCAAAAGTCACAAGAGTCATCCCGAAGAGCATTGTCCAAACACTTCTTGAACTCTGTCAGGCTTTGTGCTGTGACCGTTTCCCTGGGGAGCCTCTTCCAGGGCCCAGCCAACTTCTGGGGGAAGAACCTGTTCCTGATATCCAACCTAAACCTCCCCTGACACAAATTTAGGCTGTTACCTTGGGTCCTGTCATTTATATTTGGTTCCACTGGTTAAAATACTGGTGAGAAATTGATTTATTTAAATTCCAAAATCATAAGCAATGGATTTCAATCAGTGTTAATAATGCATATCAGTGTCATTGCATATAGCACAGTTGATCCCTTTGCAAAAGCTCTTAAGTGAGCCTTCCAATTCTTGTCCTCTTCTGGAAGAGCAAGCCATTTGTGTGGGCTAAATGCAGGATTATGTTACATCCATCATTACCTTGAGATTAGGAGACCAAATGTCTAAATACTGGGGTTTTTTTTTAGCCTTAATAATCTTTCTAGGAGGGTTTGCTTGATGTAGTGACATTCTAAATATTCTATCTCAAATTAGCAGTAGTGACATACAATATCGTGCAATGGTGTGAGAGAATCAGAATTGGTAATAATGCATCAGAGAAGGAGAGTGTAGGTGGCTGACTATTTTTCTTGGTTAGTATGTAATATTTTTGATTATTAATTACTGATGTTTTTCTAACCACCTACATACTTAGTTATTTGTTTATAATAAATTGAATTAAGATTAGGAGACTAATCAAGCTCCATTAATTTTTCTTAGGTATTCTTAAGCAGGTTAAAGATTACATTAAAGAATGCAGCAAGTGCCAGGAAAAGCTAGATCGCTCTAGATCTCTCTCAGATCCTTCTGAAATGCTGGAGGAGCTAGGACTGGATGCAAAATCTCATGAAGACAGTAATGAAACCGATGATGAATTGAGTAACACAGCATCAATCCCAGCTGCATCCCCAAAGCCTGTGAAGAAGAAGCCAATAGCAAAGCACGAGCTCGTGTTTGTAAGTACCATTGTTTACATCTGAATGGATTTGCATTTTCTGTTTCTTCACTCTTGGTCATGTACTTCTTTTCCATTGTTGGGATAATCTTGTAACAACAAGACTATGAATTTTGCCAAAGATATTGAATATGTAGAAATGGGATACTGGTGTCTATATAATGAAATTAATTATAGGACATCATTGCTCAGAATTAAAATCATCCTATATATTATGCATATAGAATCTAAGATAAAATGAATGGCAAAATTGCCAGTAGTAAAACATCACATACAAGATTCTTATGGGCTCTGTATCTTTTTCTTAATAGATGATGCTATACTGATATATAAAATTCTTGTTCATAACTGCAGGCTCACATGCACATAATGACATTTGAATTTGGAAACTTTTTCTGACTGTAGCATAGAAAAATACAGTCAAAGAGGTGTTTGAAAGGGTCTTCCCATTTTTCCAGTCTTTTCTAATTATGTTTGGAGGGAGGGTGAAACTTAAAGAAAGAAAACAGTAGTAAAGTTAAGCTCTATATTCTACAGGTTTGAACTGATTGTATGGTTGCAGAAAATAATCCTTTTCTGTGTTTCAGTGTGAATGCTTAAAAAGGCACAATCTAAAAGTAATGAAGTTCTCAAATGTTGTTTATGACAGGTTGACAGTAAGGGCCTTGTGAAGCAGTCATCTTCCAAACATTGTCTGTCTGTCTTAAACCAACTGAATCAGCAGAGGCTTTCCAATCAGTTCTGTGATGTGACTTTGCTGATTGAAGGAGAGGAGTACAAAGCTCACAAATCTGTCTTGGCAGCCAACAGCGAGTACTTCCGAGAGCTCTTCATTGAGAAGGGAGCTGTCACTAGTCATGAAGCTGTAGTGGATCTGTCAGGTGAATTGCTGTGGGTTTCAAAGCTAGAAATCATAATATCCTAAGTAAGGTGTACAGTATGTAATTCAGTCTTTTTTGAGTATTGAAGACAACCAGATTTGTATCTTGCTTTTTTCTCTCTTTTAATATAAAAGTATTTTGTGTGGACCATAAGGCAAAAGTGATGACTCTGATTTTGTCTAATCTGATTTTCCATGGACTGTGGTATTTAATCTTAGAATTTCTGAGGAGCGTTTGATGGATTTTTACCTTGCTTAGGCGTGTTTCCTCCTTGGATTAGTCACAGATGTTAAAAAGGGAACAAAATCAAATGCTTGAATACATCAAGCGAGGATGCTGACAAGCTGCTTGGAGAGTTGTTTAGTTTAACAAATGCTAAATTTCTTCTGAGTTCTGTGAGGCAGAATTATACGTGTCTGCTTATTTTTCAGACCTTGTACATGAAAGACAGGAGACAATTCTAAAATAAATGTTCTAAAAATAGCTTTGTAGTGATGAAGAACAGTGTACAGAACATACACCTTCTGCATTGCTTTCTCATTTATTAACTGCCTCTGCATGAATAATAGGCATACATGAATGGTAATTTTCTAATAGGATGGCCCAGGAGGTTCCCCACATTAAATATTTATTATTTATGCAATTGTGGAAAATTGTGCCCAATTCTTATATTTAAGCATTTCTATTTCTATATCCATATCTTTATTATTTTCAATAGCTACTTTGTTATTTTTAACAATTACCACATCACTTGTTACTTGAGACCTGAGTACTTGCTGAATGTAGCAAATCCAGAAAGACTTTGGTTCAGTTAATCTGCTCCAAAAGTATTGTGGCTCTCCCAGCATCTTGAAATATTCCTCAAAGAATTTTATTGTGAAACTACCTAAGTTCTACTTAGTTTTTGGGAAAGTTGTCTGAGCTTACCCACACACAGAAACTACATGAGGAGGGAACTGTAGTGTAAATGACAATTAATTGAGTCCCAGTGATGGGCTTGTTATTTCCAAGTGTGTTTTACTCTAAATTTCAGGCTTACCTGTATCAAAGGTGAACTGTTGTATTCATCATGGGATATTTTTGTTTAATTTCAGATCATCATAATTAGTTCTAACATCTTGTTTTATTCCTGGTAGGTTTCTGCAAGTCCAGTTTCCTGCCTTTATTGGAATTTGCTTACACTTCAGAGTTAACGTTTGACTTCTGTAGTATGGCGGAAGTGGCCATGCTCGCCCGGCATCTGTTCATGTCAGAGGTCCTTGAAATCTGTGAGAATGTGCACAAACAGATGGAAGAGAAGCAAATTACAGTGTACCAAAAGGGAGATATTCAAACAGTAGAGTCAACACAAAATCTAGCAGAGCAGGCTGAAGTGGAGGTGCAGCCCGTGGATGGTGTTGAGCAGCCAAAACTCACAGCTGGTGAAGTGCCAGTAGCTGTGAATGGAGCTCCTTCCTCTGCTGGGACAGAGGAGGCAGCAGCACCCCAGCCTGACCACCCAGAGCCTCTGGAGGCCACTGCAGGTGATCCTTCCAAGCCTGTGGAACAGTGTGAAACAAGTGAAAATTACATCAAGATCCAGCTGGTGGACAGCATTTCAAACAGCCTCTACAACAGACTCAGCGCTGAGCCATCGGCTGTGGAAGCCATGGACGCACAGAGTCAAAGGGAAACTGAGATAGCTCAAAATCAAAGTGATAAAGCACATATGGACTCTGCTTCTGAAGACTCCTCAGAGACACTCAAGCAAAAAAGTAACGAGCAGAGCAGCTCTGTTTCTGTTTCGCAGCAGGAAAGCCTCGCTTCCAGCCAGGACGATACATACAAAAGCAAGCTTCGCCAGCGCTCAGTCAGCGAGGGGGGATACATCAGGCTGCATAAGGGAATTGAAAAAAAACTGCAGAATAGAAAGACAAACCCTAAATCTGCAGTGCAGCAGGTATTCTGTCTGTCATTAGGCCTGTAGTTACTAGAGTAATTGCTAAGCTGTTACAATTGTGCAAACAAACTCCCAAAAGCATTGACTTGGCATCAGTATTCCTTCCATGTTGAAGGTCCTTAGAATGCTCAGTGGTCACAGTCTAGGTTGAGTATCCTCTCACAGCGGCTTATGGACAGAAGTTGTATCGTCTCCCCAAAATTCTTAATGATCTGTGAATTTAATTCTGAGCTAGCACGTGTTTGTCAGTCATAAATACATACATTTATGTATTAGGGAAGTGAGAGCCTACATTTGTTTAGACTTTACAGCAGCATTAGGAATGAAAAATTTTACATCCCATGTAGATCGTAAGATGTAGTCATGAGTCACAATAATGCATCCTGCTACCTTCTGATTGGGGTCAGTTAAGAGAAAGGTTCAGAGAGCACTGGTGTTAAAAATTGTAGCACCTGAACATTCTAAATGTTTAATAATTGAGCTAGTTACAGTTACAATTTTTTTTTTTATTAAATGGTCTTATTACTCTTTCCCCTCTGAGAGCCTTTCCTGTTTCAGTGCCTATGGATAATTGACAATCATCTCACTGGGCATTCATGTATTTATTTGTGACAGAGTGCACTTCACTGCATGTTGGCAAAGTCTTTGAAGAACTGTTAATTACCAGAGGAATCCTGAGAGTTTTGCATACTAGAGCCTCCAGTCCCACACACAGGACAGTAATTTGTTATCATTACCACACCCTGGTAGATAGAAACTGTAGCATTAGTATCTTTTACAGATGGACAGCTTAAAGCCCAGATGCTAAAACTAGCACAATCAAAGTACTTGAGCAACCTATTTATGCTGGTTGGAGAGCACCAAGGCTTTTTTCTGTTTTGGGAAGGGGAATATTTACTTTTGGGAATATTCCTGTTAATGTGTTTTGCAGTTTTTAAATCCAGCTCCTTGACAGATGAAGTCCACAGACATATGGAAAAAAGAAATTGGTTTAGATGATTGCTCAGGATTGGACTCAGGAATAGGCTTCTGCTTTCCTAACTTGTTTTGTAGCTTTTAGTGTTTGGCCTTGTGCATGCCTTAACTCCCCCTATTGCATGGGAGGTCATATAAGCTTTGGGAAGGAGACACCCTCTTGAGTTCCTAGTTTTGATGCTGGGAGAATAACAGGAAAGATTGCAGGAAAAGTGCTGCTGATTTAAATTCCAGTACTTTCACCTGGCATGGAGATGTTGGGGGTGAGGTGTGCTTTGTAGGAATTAATTACTTTCCTAGCTCTTAGTAATTATGTAGTGAATAAAATTATTTTTGTGGCTTCACAAGTTAGCCAAGTTTGCATAAGTTTTCAGAGCAACAGGAAAATTAAAAAAATATGTGAAAAGGTTTTCTCTGTGTCGAGTTTCAGTTTGCTTTTCAGAGGCATAGAAGGGCTGGCATGTTTTCAATAACCGTTACATATCTCACTTGTTGGGAGAACAGGATGAAGAAATGGGGGTGCTTGTACTTCCTTCCCTTGCCTTATTCTCAGGAACCCAAAGGGGACACACCTGATACAGGACATTTCAATCTGATCACTTAGAATTTGGCATTTAAAGAATTCGGGGCAGCAAGTTTCTACAAAGGAAGATGAGATTATCAGCTCCAGGTAGCACTGCCAGTACCACTAAATAAAAACCTACTAGTGCCTTTTTCCTAGATAAAAATCTCTAGGAAAGCTGGAATGCTCTCAGCTTGATAGAAATCCTGACTGGCAGTACTCTGTGATTCTTCTTTAACTATCCCATTGCTGTCACTTAGGCAGCTACTCAGGGCTGAAGGGTTTATTGTCCCTGAACTGGTAAGTCACTGCGTGACCATCATCATAACATCGTTTATGGTTTTAAGAAAAGAATGGTTCTCCACTCACCTTGAGATCTGAAGTTTTCTAGTGAATTGAAACAAGGTAACATTTGAGTAACTAAGTCAGCTGAGCAAAATTAAGAGGTATTACAGTAACACAGAACATCAGCTTGTAATACAATATCTTTTTCAGTCAAGGTATGTAGTAGAATGCAGTAAAATTCATTCAGAGCTTCTGTTTTTCCAACTTAGGTTGCCATGAAGCTGGTACAAAGAGGGAAGAAAATGAAACAGCCCAAAAGAGAGACCACGGAGAATAACGAAGTGGAAGCTCAGCACAAGTGCACTGACTGTGGAATGGTGTTCCAGCGGCGCTATGCACTTATAATGCACACACTGAAACATGAAAGAGCTAAGGAATATAAATGCCCAGTAAGTTGAGGGGTTGTGGGTTTTTTTCTGTGTAAACCTTCCTCCTTATGAAAATTAATTCAATAATTATATTAGTAATAACTTTTGGTTGCCTTTTTTGGTGCATATATTTATTTTCCTTACGGATTTCAGAGTTGGATACAGCCTTAATCTGGATGGAGTGTGGTAGAATGGAGTGCATCCACTTGGCCTGACAGTAGTGTGTGACTTGCTTCTCAAGACAATCCTAGCATAGGATTTGCTTTTACCCTTAGCAGTAAATTTGTATTTAGTCTCGACTGGAAGTTAGTCTCACTGGGAAGTGATCAGTGGTTCTGTCAGTAGCCAGAAAATAAAAATTTACGACTATTCATTAACCTCAGACAAAATGGCTATTTGGAGTTGAGTTATAGATTTAACTCATCATATTACTGTAGTTAAAACATTTGATTTCTTCTGGTTTTTTAAAAATAATTCTGAGTGTTACATGCCAAGTAAAGCTGCAATACTTTCTGTCTCAGTTGTGTAAGAAAGAATTCCAGTACGGCGCCTCCCTGCGGGCCCATCTGGTGCGGCACACGCGGAAGACGGAAGCCACGGCTGGAGCTCCGGGTGCCGAGGGGACAGGCGTGTCCTCGGTGAAAGGGAGAACCAAGCGGGAATTCGTGTGTGACATATGTGGGAGGACTCTGCCTAAGCTCTATTCTCTCAGAATACATATGCTTAAACATACAGGGGTCAAACCCCATGCATGCAAGGTAAAGTCCTTTTGCTCTCCAATCAGATTACTGAAGTTCTCTGTTACCAGTATTTTGGTATTGATGCTCTGCCCTAAAACTTATGTTAATCTTGGTCACTTCATAATAGGGAAAACTAGTGTAATGTTCATGATGAGATTGCTTGCAGTCCAAGAGTGAGAAAACTAGAACAAATTTGAGTTGTGCAAGTTCATAGTCTTGTGTCTAGAAGAAAGTCTTCCTTCCATAATTCCTTTTTTTTAACAGGCCAGTTCTGTCACTGGTGCAAAATCACAGGTTTGGCCATCCTAGTTCCCAAGAAATACAGGAGGTTTTGTTCCATTGGAAGTTAAACACCTATTACATAATTAGTTTTATTTGTCCTATTCTACCACATATGGATTTTTTTTTTAGGTTTGTGGAAAGACCTTTACGTACAAGCATGGATTAAAAATGCACTTAGCTCTCCATGAAGTACAGAAACAGTTCAAGTGTGACTTGTGTGAAAAGTCTTTTGTCACAAAAAGAAGTCTTCAGGAACACATGAGCATTCATACAGGTAAGAGATGAGAAAGGGAATCCTTTTCCTTTGCTTGGCTATTGTATGCTGCTGAACTTTAACAATGTTCTTCAGTGTCAAAGGAACTGCTTAAAAAAATAAATGGTAGTTTGTTCTTTTTCTTCTGGTCAGGCAGCTGAGATAGAGCTAAGTTTTCTGGGGCTGTTCTACCATAGTTTAGTGTTATTATGCAAATGTTCTGTACAAGAATGGGAATCATGGTTGGTCTGTTTCTGTGGTTTTATGTGCATATTTAATGCCTGTATCATGTCATTTCAACAAGAAATAGGCAACAGGCTGGAATGTTCTAGTGCACTTAACCTTCCAGCCTGTCCTTTTAGAGGAAAACATGCTAAGTTAAATCACTCAGAATCTCCATATTCGTTCTACAAGATTTTCTGTACAAATATTGACATTTTTTAAACCCCAGTGTCTTGAAAGATCTTGGCATGTGAAAGATGTCTATATAATAATTTAATGTAGGCAGAGTGTTAAAATTGTAATTTGTAAAGGTTGTCTGTGTTTCTGGTTTTCTGGGCAGGGCAGAATCAAGACAGATATTCAGTTAGGATAATTTGTTCCTGAAATCAAGGAATTTATATTAGTAGTCATCACTCATATGTTGATGAAATGGAGTAGAAACTTTTATTTTAAGGTGTTTTTCCACAAATGTAAGATACAAGCAATAATCCATAAGCAATGCTGTGTTTCTGAAGAAGTTGCATAATACATAAACACAGGCATTTGTGGGTTTTTTCACACAAGAGGGCAGTTTTTTAGGCTGCTGACTTTTCATCACTAAATCATAGTTGCAGTGATGTAGCTGCCTTTAAAAACATGAAATAATTTAGAGTTGCTAGTCTCCTACCTTGTGTATTATTACATTAGCACATACAAAATACACTTAAAATTCCATCAGTGTGTAATTAAAATTCTCTTTGTAGCGCTGCTCTGATTACTGAAGATAAGTTATGTATGAATTAAAAATTTGTCTCAAAAAGCACTCCAGAGAAATGGAGACCTGGCTTGGTAACATATTCTGTTTTGTTTTGGCTAGGAGAATCCAAATATCTTTGCTCCATCTGCGGAAAATCTTTCCACAGGGCATCAGGACTCAGTAAACACATAAAGAAGCATCAGCCAAAGCCTGAAGTTCGTGGATATCAGTGTACTCAGTAAGTCAGGTGATGGGTGGTTTTGGTGGGCTTTTTTTCTTAGCTTTAATGGTCCTCGTAATTTTCAAGATTGAAAGCAGCTCCTTGTTGTAGTATCCCACTGGCCTGGGATAAGACTTGTAAAGCAAGAGAATAAAAAATGTATTTTTGTAAATACATGTGCTGGAGAGCAAAGGCGTGGTTTTAAGCTCTTACCTAGCTCCAGTTTCATGCAGCTGCTCTGTAATCACTCTGCACTGTAATTGGTGCTGGAATCAGGAGCTCTGTGGATATACAGGACAGACAAAAGTGTGTAAGGTTGTAAGAGGCCAAGGGCCTTCAGCCTGGTTTTGCCCTCTTGTAGTGTGGTAGAGGATTTCAGTTTCATTTGAAGCTGCCCTGTAGAGGCTGCAATGTCCTGCACTTGTGTGCAGTGTTTAGCAAACAGCTGTGCAGGAACATTGCAAACTGAGACTATTGCAAGTTCCCTTGATTATAAAACATATATGACTACTTTAATTTTGCAATAAATGGCATTTGTTTTTGTTATTAATGGCATTTATTATTTAAATGACAGCATTGTGGACTTCAACAAAGCAGAAACTGTAACTGGAAAGCGTGTTCTTGGTGTGTTAGCAAAACATGGATACTTTTTCTATGACCAAGCAGATTATAGGGGAAACTTTGAAGTGCCCTGCAGAAGGACAAATAATGTTTAGTTTTGGAACTCACAATGAGGTTCCTGGGAAGCTCTGTCAGATATTAAGAGGAGTGGTGCAATTTATATGATTGCCTGTAGCAACTCAAAGTTTTAAAGAAAGCAATAATCTAGGGAGTTGTTGAAAGTATCTCAGTGCTGCTGCATGCTACCAAAAATAATATTTTCTAAATTTTGAAAACTTACTTCAATTCTGTCAGCAATGTTTTTATTTAGTGATTTTTAATGCTAAAGGTATTAATTCTAAAAATACAAAGAACAGAGCTAATAGGGTGCACAGACACTGTTTCATGAAACATAATATAGAAGGCAATTTTAGTTTTGAAGGTGAAATATATGTATAAAACAAAAATTTTATACTCAAGGCAGTAGGGCCATGGATGCAAGAGATCACCTTTATAGAGAAGATATTTTGACTCCCCTGTTTCTTCAGAACAGACTCAGTCCTTGCTGCTTCTCTAGGGAAGGTCTCTGCTAAGATATAATTCATGTTGTCACCAGTGGTTTAGGGAGCTTCACTAAGCAAAAACCAGACTAGAGTTTTTTAGTTTGGTGGCTTGGAATAGAAACCTCCCTGTCAGGCCTCAGTCTGAGCTTCTGGCTCAGCTGAGCACAGCTGACCATGAGTTATTTTCCTGTAATGTTCCTGGAAGTTTTGCAGTGAAGTGTGTGTTTGATTAGATTGCAGTAATGCATGACAATGTTAGAGGGTGGGGGTTGCTTGCATTTTTTACTTCTCTAATGGTTTTTCCAAATACGCAGTCCTTGAGGAGAGAGCATCAAGTGCCAACCCCATTCAAGCCCCTGAGGGGTCTTTGTGGTACTTTTTATGTGGATGTGCAAACTGAGGATCCCTGAGAGCCCTGTTTGAACTGGAGTTGTCAGATTTTCCAGCCTAGGAAGAGGAAAAGGTTGTTTGGATGGCTCAAGGACTGTTACTTGTTGGGGTTTTTTTTTCTCCCTCAAAAGCAAAGAGGACTTCTTTTCTCTCTAGAATGCCCATTATTCAGGCAGTGTAATATCAAATGTTTTCCATTTCAGATTCCACTGGATACTGTACTGCTTAGATTCCCTCATTGCAGTGGTTGATGCTACAGAAGTTGAATCACCCACCTTTGCTGGCATTGCTCTCTCTGCCTCTGTCCTTTCCTGAGTCATGCAGCTGTCTGTTGTCACATGAGGAAGAGAGAGAGATGAGAGCAGAATTTCTTTCAAAGGGAGAAACCATCTTTTTGATAAGACCAAACTCTGCAGTTTTCATACCGAGAGGAGCTGTATAGTCATACGGTGACAGAGTATAAGTGAAGGAAAACCATAAGTTAGCCTGGGCTAAGATATGTACAAGCAGCAAGCTAAAGAATGACTAGTGATACTTTCAGATGGTTTCTTGCAGGATTATGAATTTGCTTGGGTTTTTTGGATTTTTTTTTTAAATTCAAAAAAAAAGGCCTACATTTGAGCATGAAAAACAACAAATTGCAGTTATCTTTGTGTCAGTCCTCTTTGGTTAAGGGAAGAAGCAGCTGTTACTGTCCTCATATGTTCATATGGTATAATACAAATTTCTGATGTCTCCCAGTTGGTTTGCTTTTGATTAATCACCACTAAAACTGTAAAAATAATATAGTTACTCATTAACAGATAAGAGGGTTTCAGAGGTCCTCAAGTTTTATTCCAGGCTTTCAAATAAACTGCTGTTCTTTTTAATTTTTCCTAGAGTGGGATTGTCCTTTAAATAAATACTGATCATGCAGTAGGTGTTCTCAGTCTTCAGCTGCCATTAAAGAAGAGCTTCCCAGTGCCTTTGAAATCAGTGCCTTTCCTGTTTGGGATGCTAAAGCATTTGCTGTTACAGGTGTGACAAGAGTTTCTATGAAGCTCGGGATCTTCGGCAGCATATGAATAAACATTTAGGTGTGAAGCCATTTCAGTGTCAGTTCTGTGGAAAATGTTACAGCTGGAAGAAAGACTGGTATTCTCATGTAAAGTCTCATTCTGTCACAGACCCTTATAGGTAAGAGAAAATTAATTTAACTGAAATGTACTAATCAAAGTGAGCTTATAGAGATCCACAGCCTGTCAACAAGGCACTGTCTACAGTACCAATGCAGTGATGGTAACTGGGGTCTTGAGTAGTTGAGGATGGATTGATGACTTCCAATAGTGTGGGTTAGCTGCTAACCTGGGACACAGTGCTGGAACTAAGATGTGAAGCCAAGAGGAAAAAAACAATCAGTGAAGTTAGAAACTTACATGACCTTACTTCTCTAGAAGGGTAAGTGGACACTTTGTGGCTGTGGATAAGAGGAAATGTAGCTCAGTCCAACAATATTACTCCTGATTATGAAACTACTTACCATATAAGACAGTATTGCCATTAAACTTTGCCTACCATAATTAAAGCAGATTTTGGCTGAAAAAACATAAGTGTACAATAATGGTTTTAATAGATTTCTCACTTAACACATTTTAGGTGTAATGTATGTGGAAAAGAATTTTATGAGAAAGCTTTGTACAGAAGACATGTAAAGAAAGCCACACATGGTAAAAAGGGAAGAGCAAAACAAAATCTGGAACGAGTTTGTGAGCACTGTGGAAGAAAATTCACACAACTCCGGGAATATAGGAGACACATGAACAATCATGAAGGTATGTGGAACACAAATAGTCATTACATCCCTCAACCACTAAAAACACAATGTGCAGGGGATTATTGTTTCTTTGAGTCTGTGTGTGTCCTCTCTGGCAAGACATGGAGGGTTTTTTACAGATTCTCCAGTTCTATGCAAATCCTGGTTTGGTAACTTGCTACCAGCGATTCCCAGAAGTTGCTGTTGGGTCCTTCTAAAACTCCAGTCACACACGGAGACTGTTCCAATTTGTCCTCAGAACCTGAATAGAAGAGGAACATTTTTACAAGTGATTAAGGGGGGTAAACCTGGCAAAGAATTGGATGCACTAAAACATTCTCCATTTTTCAAAGGTGCACACGTTAACAAAGTACTCTTCAGATAGGTGAACGATTGGTCTAAATTAAAAAAAAAAAAAAAAGACCATTATTGGAAATTGACCAGCTTCTTAATTTATGACAAGTGATAAACTATATGATGGTGGAAAATACAAAAACATTTTGTATTTTTTATTAAAGAATTGTGCATTTTTTGTTATACGTAAAGTATGAAATTGATTTTCGAGTATTTGGTTCTTTCAGTTGTTTTGGCAGTCTATATATTCTTCTGTCCCAGAGCAAAACCCACTTTTTTTTGAAGCATGTCTCCTTTTAAAGGGCTCTTAAGAGTAAATCTGACAGCTATTGAAATAGAGATTTTGTGTTTGTTTCTGAACAGAGAAAGTGTCCTGTAGTAGGTACCTAGCCTAAATCTACAGTAACAGTCACAGAGGAAAAGCCAGTAGTGAGATGATGTTTGTCACCACCCACACGCCCCATTAGACATTACAGACCACAGAACTCAGGTGTTATGAAACAAGATCCTACAAACACCAGGTGCTGTATTTGAACATATGCAGTGTGGAAGAGGAGGGGTAAAGCTGTAGGTGTACAGAAAGATGTACAGAGGCAAAGGGTGACAAGAAATAGAAGTGACAAATTCTGTGAAGTAAAACATGGCTTCAGAAAGGCATCAAACTGATCAGAATTCCATTAAGCAGTGTGCACTTAAAATAAGGAAGGTACTGCATTAAAAGTTACCTTGTAAAGTTTTGTAAGTTAGTGTTGGATTGGGCTGGGCACTTGTGGAAGATCTCACCTCTCAATGCATCATGCTCGCCTTGCGTGCACAGAAATGGTAAACGGGATCTGTGTTACACAGCAGGCGTGACAGTATTGCCCTCTTCTCCCTGTGGCTGCTGCTCGTGGCTCTCTGCGAGCTCTGCCACCTTGCTTGCCTTGCCCCCGCAGGCGTGAAGCCGTTCGAGTGCCTGACGTGCGGCGTGGCCTGGGCGGACGCGCGCTCCCTGAAGCGCCACGTGCGGACGCACACGGGGGAGCGGCCCTACGTGTGCCCCGTCTGCAACGAGGCCTACATCGACGCGCGCACCCTGCGCAAGCACATGACCAAGTTCCACAGGGACTACATCCCCTGCAAAATCATGCTGGAGAAAGATACCCTTCAGTTTCACAACCAGGGGACGCAGGTGGAACACGCCATCAGCATTTTAGCCTCGGACATGCAGGAACAAGAAACGGAGATCAGCTTTGGAGCTGGTGAGGGCGAGACTGTGGTGGTGACGGGAGAGACGCTCGAGGCCATCGAAGCGGTTGCAGCTACTGAGGAATGCACGTCGGTCTCTACCCTTTCTGACCAAAGCATCATGCAGGTGGTAAATTACGTACTGGCACAGCAGCAAGGACAGAAAATGGCTGAAGTGACGCAGGCCGTTGAAACTGTAGAAGTAGAAGTGGCCCATGTAACAACAACAGAGTCAATTTAGTATATGAGAGCAAGAAGGGTAAGGTTCTATAATCTGTTATAGCCAAGTATTTGTACAGGTTAGCTGAGGCTTTCAGCAAAGCCTGTTTTCAAATGGTTAATCCTCAGTGGTGAAGGTGGTGATGACAGAATACTGCACCATGCAGTAGAGGGAAAAAGTACCAATACTACAGTGTGGGCCAAGGCTTTGAAAGCTAAGATTTCTATACTGGCTATAACTTAAAAAAAAAAAAAAGGTTAAAATAATGGTTTTGTGTATGCAGTATCATACTGTAACTTTGAAAAATTAAAAAAAAATATAAAAAGGCTGCACTAAAAACTAGAAATGCACAGCTATTGGTTGCTTTTTTGTTTGTTTTGATGTGCATTTCATCAAGTTTGTGAGCAAATTACCTCTACTGGATTCTGTCTGTTTACTCCCAAGACAAGGGAGGTGGTGGAATGCTTTGTGTAGGCTTGTGCTTCGTGTGGCATACAGAAAAACTGAAGCTTTTTTCTCTGGGCAAATGCACCATTGGTAGTTAGTGAATCCCAGTTCTGAAGAACTTACTTAAATTCCAGGCGTGCGGGTGGCTGGTCCAAGGTTCACAAAAGGCTGTAAAATGTTTTATAGCTAATGGGCAGTGATCTGCTGAAGTCCAAGAAGGTGACTCTCCAAGATGGTTGTGAATCTCAGTTGACCAGAGGACAGCCCACCACAGGGAGACTACTTAGGGAAGTAAACTCCTTTTCTTTTGTAAGGGAGGAGTTTACACCGCAGCCTCTGTGCACAGCCACGTTCAGTTCCATGTCTGGAAGCTATTGCCAACACTGATGTATGAACCCAAAGCAGGCAGCCTGATGATGGATGCTTCTAATTTTGCTTAACTTTTGATATAGAAACTGTCAAAGGAGAAAGGTCTAGTGGCACACTTCGTCGGGAACTGAGGAAGTCCGCCTAGTTACAGACTGATCTCGTCTTGTGTGGTATTGAAAGGAGGAGCCCTGCTAATTCCCAAGCAGGACACATGACAGTATCAGGATAGAGAAATATGAAAATCTTAAGATGGAGTAAAAATTAAATTTGTCCCAAAATTACCAGAATCTCTAGAAGACCTTATTACTGCTGCTTTAAGAACAATATTTCTAGGGCCAGTTGATACCTGGTGTTACATGGCATAGTTGGAAAATATCCTTACTGGGTGTTCCTGCAATTAAGTGGGAATGACAGCTGTGCTTGGCCCAGGTTTCCACATCCCTGGTTTAATATCACAAACAGGGCACATCTTAATCTGTACAAGGTGTGGGTTCCTTTGTTGCTGCGTGGTTTTTTTTTAAGCAAGCAGCATGTCTGTCAAGGAAACTGAAAGTGCTTTGCATGTGAACAATCAGAGCTGTAGTCTTTAAATTCTTCTCAGTCTGTAGTGGTATCACGTTTCGTAACCTGGACAGCAGCAAGATACCCAAGCAGCCAGAAACTTGTAATATTGCAGGGTAAACTTCATAAATAAAGTGACATGCATATAACTCTGCTACCTATGAAACAGATCCACTGAACAAAATTTCAGCAATCCCTGTGGCAAAGTAACCACCTTATTTGAGTTAGTATTTCTACTTTTCATCTTATTTAACTGTGTGGATATCTGTCTACTAAGCTACAGTATGGACTGTTCTTTTTATACTTTGCAGTTCTGTAGATAAGCAGTTAAAATTTTGAGTTCCTGTCTTGGATCCAAATTAATTTGTAGATGCCTATTACAAAATTCAGGGTCTTATTTCAGAGAAATAATGTAGTTATTTATATATCCTGCACCTCTTTACAATTGTATTATTTTCTAATTACCAAATGGAGTAAAACTAAAATGAATATTTAAAAAAAATTACTGCTAGCTGAATTTTTTTTATGGTAAAGAATCTGGAGATAGCCATCTGCTTAAAATTAAAATACTGCCATTATAATGGAAAAAGATTTAAGAGCACTAGGTAAACTTGAAAACTTACTTCAATGTTTGTATTCTAAAAATAATTATGTATTACTAAACTGAAGAAGTGTTCAAGGAAAAATAGCTGTAAATAGTGCTAGAACATTATTTGTATATTAAGTGTGTTACCTTACAAAAAAGATTATTACGAGCACCTTAGTTTAATCTTTGGTGCATTTATTTATTTGCCCAACCTATAGAAGAAGCAAAAGTGAATCTGAATTTCGGAGTCTTCCTATCCACTGTCAAAATGCTTTTACTGACTCAATGATCCGCTGTTTAAAAACAACCACCAACCAAACTAATCACAAAAGGTTGTTTTCTAAACAAGATCCAGCCAGGAATGTCAAAGCTGAGTGTTGTGGCACCCTTCCTAACATGCTGTGCCTTACCTTTTCAGAATGGCGCGAGGTAAGTAGGGAATGTCACTCTTGGCTTTGCTGTTCCCATCTGTGTGGAGTTGCCTTATGTTTTTCTCTGGACTTCAGCACTTAAGACATTAACTACCCTTCTGCAAAAACCAGACTGCAACTATGCAGTTGGTATTTGATTTTTTAAAAATAAAGTTAATGAGAAGTGTCCGTTCATTAAGTATTCCTAGTGAATTCCTGTACATAATTATTTGATTTGTACATTCTGCTGTTTTTATTTAGTGATAGATGTATAAAGTTATGGTTATTTCTGTCATCAAATAAACTGAGCTCTGCCATGAACTGCTCTTTCAAGAAGCTTTTTTTTTCTTCCGGGGAAAGAAAATGTTGCGGATTCTTCTTCAGTGTTCCACTTTCCATGTACAGACAGATTCTGGCCTGGATAGTTCTAGTAACACCTGCTTTTTAATTTCTGCTTAAGGCTCAAAGAACTAAGTTGTAAAAGAAGCACGCGGCCCTCCTGAGTTGAGTGTCAGAGCACGGCTGTACAGCGGTGCTAAGGAAGCACCGTGTACATGGATAATGAAATTGCTTTGGCTGCAAGTCCCCGGGGTGGGTGAGGTATCTGCTGGGCCCCTGGTACCCAGCTGTAACCATTTTGGTTTGTTTCAGATGTTAGTTCTCTTGACTTGGGTGTCCACAACACTGCACCCCAGAGCAACCACCAGCCAGCACTTCCATCTTGGCCTCTGCCCTGGGATGGATATTTGAGCAGGGGTTGTGCTATGGAAGTTGTCCCTCAGTGTCACTCTCCTGGCCGAAGGATGAGCTGTACAGTGTCCTGTTCCTTTCCCTTTGCTGTTTCAGGAACTTCAAGGCAGCACTGATGGTGCAGAAAGCCTGATTACCCTCTGTGGTTCATCCTAAGGGACCTTTTTAACCCCTCTGTGAGCCTCTGTAAGTAACCGAGTTAAGTCTGCAATTGAAGAAAAGTGGGGGTTTCAAAAGGCTGAGTTAAGTGGTGCTTTTAGATGTGGAGTAGTGCAAGCTCTTGTCATGGCTTTAAATTTCACATGTGAACAGGATTGTCACACAAGCACCTGAGTAACAGAACTAAAGCACCCTTCAGGCCCTGGTTTCAGTTACCTGTTCAGCTGCTGTGGGCGGGGAGGGCTCCCACTCGTGTCACCAAGGCACAGCTGTGATTCTCTAACGAGCTACTGAGCACCAGCCAACACCTTACCTGCAACTAACTACCATGTTTACAAATTAGGGGAAGCTGAGGGAGAAAAAGATAATTGTTTTTATTATAACTTGCATTAACTTTAGATTAATAACTTGTACTGCCAGGAAAACATCAATAGGGGCTCATGACTTCAAGCTTCAGTGGAGCTCTTGCTACAGAACCACAAACACTTTTTGTGTATCCATCTCATCAGGAAATCCCATCCCAAGAAACAAATTTAAGAACTGACCCACACACTGAGCAGAGGTTTTCCAGAGCTCCTTTCATGCCACTGCATCAGGAAGTCCATGCTCCAATTACCAGCCACTCCTGCCTCCTCCTTACCCAGCCTGACGGGGAGCTGGCGTTGCAGTGTCCAGATCTCAAAAAGCTGCAGAGGTTCAGGCAGTAAATCTTGGGCTTCCACCACTGCAGACTGCTAAATGCGAGTTTGCAAACACAAACTGAACAGGCTGTGTCCAGAGTTAAAGTGTAACAGTTGCTGTTCTGTGCTGTTAATTCAGCAGATAACTACACACCTACCCCCGGGCAATGGCTCCACATTATTAAACACGAGCAGCCTCCCTAAATAAGCACTATATAAGATGCCAGTATTTCAAAACTAGACAATGGTAGATCTTCTTGTTAATGAAACAAGAAATAAGGGATGTGTTAAAAGGATAAAGTAAAAAAGGAAACTGTTAATTATCCAGTATTTATGGTGTTCTAGTGAGTTGTGCCAGACACCAGACAAATTCTGATGAGTTTAGAGCATAACCTTCCCTTTTGTAGCTTAAGGGCAAAACTACTCAGCATTCCTCAACTTGTACTTATATAAGGAATTAAAAAAACCAAACCTCTTTGCAGAACACCCTTTAAGGCTAGCAAATACATAGACAAAAAGCCTTCTCAAAACCCTGTAGCTCCTCCAAACGGACTTATCCTCTTACAGCAGCCTATAGAGTTCTAGTGCCACCAACTGAATTCCAACAGTTTAAAACCCATTTGCCTCTTCTGGAAACGGAAGCTGCCATTTTCTCAAAAGCCAACTTTGGTAAAGCCACTGCCAGCACACAGAACTCAGCAGCGTCCTTGAATTCTGACAAAGGGGTGCTCTGCCAGGTGGCAGCCCTGAAGATGAAGCTCACCAGGCCTGATGGCAGCTGTGGCTGCTGCTGTGGTGCTCCCAGGAGGACCACAGTTGGTTTTGCCAAAGTTCAGCGAACACTGGGATTGGGTCACCCCAGACATGGCACAAGCTGTGAACACCCCTGTTACCCCAGAGCCAGGCTGGGGACTCCGTCCTGCTGATGAAATCTTCATTCTGAGAATGCTTTAAAGGAATGCAGTTAGTAAGGGGTTACACCCAGCACTGCCTGAAACAAGGCCAGCAGCAGTTCACTGCACTGTTTGGTGGGGCTGTTTTGTTTTGGATTTTTGGGTGGGGACTTGCCTTTTGGGTTTTTTTGTGGGGGTTGTTGGGGTTTTTATTATTTGAATAAAGGTAGATGAGTTTGGGTCCATTTACAAGCCAGCAGGCTCAGAACAGCCCAGCTGCAGGGTAGTACATAGAAGGTTACAGGGTGACTGCTGGCATCTTCACCTTGTGTCATCAATGACAAGCAGGCTGCTCAGGTGCCAATTCCTGCTAAGCAAGCATGAGCCCCGTGGGATAAAACCACACAAGCTGGCATTTCAGCCACGGGCAGGCACACACAGCTGCTGTACTAAGCAGTTCAAGGTCTCAGCATACCTCCTGGAGGCACTTCAACATAGCTGAAGCAGATCATTTATCACGAGTTTCAGGATTCTCCAATGTCCTTCGAAAAAAAAAAAAAAGCCAAACCAACCAAAAAAAAAAATCACACCAAGAACAAAAAAAATATAATGCTCTCTGCGTGCAAAAAACATGGCTACTCTAACAAGAGCCTACAGCTTCAAGTTAATCCCAGCTATTATTTGCCTTGATGATTGTTCAGAGCAGTCAGTTTGTTCTCAGAAGTGTCAGAAGCTGAACACCAGCAGACAGCTGGGAGTAACAAAATCCAGCTTGTTTGGCACCCAATCCTCAGGAGACTGAGGCCATCCTGATGGATTTGCTCCCATGAGGCACAGAGAAGGAAACGTGCATTGTGTGAGGCAGGAGCACTGCTCACCTGCAGCTGAGATTTAGAAGTTTCTGCAGTCTCTCACAAGGTCTAGGATTATTTATTGACCATGGAATTAAGAAGATAAATGTAACTTTTACTCTCTCAGTTGCATGGAAGGTATTTCCTAGTATGTCTGCTCTTCTGCCTAGCATTTCCTAAACGACATTGAAATCCAAGGAAATTCTGGGTATGAACTACTTGAGATAAAGATGTGGAAGGAAGTGATGGTAAGTTAACTAAAACAAGGAACAGATTTCTGAATCATTCTCTTACATGAAGTTCTGTTTTGCTTTGTTCCTATACAAGTAATTGATATTCTTATAGGATATTGACAATCCTATGGGACTGATAGATGAACCAGCTACTGAGGAGCACAAGAAAATAGCTATTCACTATGGATTACCACTATCTTAAAGGGATTTATTTAGACAAACATAACCACATGTGATGAAAATAAGTGAAAAGTTTGTCTTGCCTAGTTCCAGTAATGCCCAAGTTGGTTTTGGAAATCCTGAAAGTCAGTTTTGAAAGTGTGCTTTGTTTTAAATAAACCAAATATTTCTGCTATGGAAGAAAAATAATGTATACATTTTTATGTTAAGTTTATAACAAGGCTTTTAAAAGAAAACAGTTACAGGTATTCAACTGCATCAGACTTCAAAAGAAAAAAGATTACACATACAATACAAAAATACAAAAAAAATATTTTTAGAACTTACAAACTCAAAAGTCTAAGTGGTCAGAGCTTTCCTAAAATAATAATAATAATAATAAAAAAATACATTTCAAGATGCACTTTCCTTTCTGCACTTGAAAGTTCAACTTTAGCAAGAAGACAGTTTTAGAGGCAGGATGAAAGCAATTAATGTATTGAATGCTACAACCATTTCCCAGCTGAAATTAATTTAGTGGTTGACACTATCAGGTATTTGAGTTTTAAAAGAACCTTATGTTTGTTTGGGGTAGGGGAGGTGTTGCTGTTGATAATGTTCTATTTAACCAGTTCAGTTAGTAGAACGTTTTACAAATACGCAATCTAAATTAGACTGAAATTGAGATGATCATTGCTAGCACTGAAATCCTTCAGCACCCTCCTGCAGTACGGAAGCTAAAAAATAAACTGACCCCATTCGTGCCACTGCTGAAAATCACTGCAAAAGGAAGACAGGCAGGAAAAGGTCAAGTTTTATTTCTGAAGCTGACATTTGTTAGAAACATCAGGACTGCAGATCCAGCATTCTTCGACCTGATAGTGTCCACTGAGGTCATAGGCATCAAGGCATTTCATCTTAAATGGCAAGACAGGGAAAGTGCATCTTAGATTTTTCATACTTAAGCAGTGAGTTACTGATTTTTGGTGTGGCTTTTATTCCTTCTAGGCATAGTAAAGAAAAATATTTCAACCAAAAGTGAAGCTTAATGTACATTACCTTGTATTTTTGGTGGTGGCTTTTGTGTACCACTAGGAAATGCTAACAAGCACTACTCAAGGCTAATGATTTAAAAGGAGCACACTGAAAATACTGATTTACCTTTGTAGTGACTATTCTTTACAGACTGTATCTAATATACAGACAAGGCCCATTTCCTTAGGACAGAACAGGCCACTGAAGGTTACACATCCTACATGAAGTTTTAAACAAAATCAGAGCTAAGTTACCAGAGCCACTCAGAGCAACATAATTCCTAGTTTGCAGAGACTTAACAAAAGGTGACTGCAGGGAGAAAAAAAAATCCAGGTTCTTATTATTTCCTGTGTAAGATTATATTCAAATTAATAGTCCAGTAACACTTCTAGCACAAGACATTGCTCACTCTCTTTAGCAGAATTCCTAGGAGTCAACTGTTTCTCCTGTTATGAAGAGGGAGCCAGAAGTGAGAATGCAAGAGCATTCAATTTTAACCTGATTAAAGAGACAGTAACCTTTTTCATCCACCTTATGTAATCACTGACAAAAAAAATTATCTTAAAAAGGTACCACTCCAATTTCTTTATTATCTGTAACCCTTTGAAACTAATCACATGAACTACAAAATTAGCAAATGCCTTGAAATCTGTATACAAAACATAAATTACCTCTAATTTCAAACTCATTTATTAGTGTACCACTCAGTCTTAAAAAAGTGGCTCCAAAGATAGTCTCATACCATTCTTAAAAAAGGAAACTGTTCCTTTAATGTTACACCCTCCCCTCCCCCCAAAACACCCAACTTGTAATCCACATCATTTAGTTATTTTCTTGGTCATGGACATTTCCAAGATGAGATTTTATATTTCGTTCCCATAGCTTCTGGTTGTCAGAAAATCCATGCTTTCCTTTATTGAATGAATTTGGTCCTGCTGAGGTTGGTGTATCCCTGTGAAAAGTGAAACAAGAGCAGTTGAGCCATGTGACACTGAAAATGCCAATGGTAGTTTCTGGGGCAGATTCAAGCCCAGTCTGCCCCAGAAACTACCACACATTTCCTCCTGTTACATCAGGAGCCCTCACTACCAGCAACCATAAGCTGGCCCCAGAACTGATCTGGACACAGTATGTCAAAATAGAGCAATGAGATGGGGCAGGGGGGGAGGTGGCAGTGGCAGGAACTGCTGCCAGCTACGAAGATTAAGAAACTGTGGATCCAAATTTGCCACTGGAGAAACAAGAAAAACCACCAAACTAGAGAACTTCCAGAATGACTGACTTTCAAAGTAGTCTATCATGATAAACACCTCAAAAATACAAATTCTCAAAATTCATTCCTAATTTAAGTGAAGCCTCCTCTGAAAAGGTCCCTACTTATTTTACCGTCTCAAACCTGTGGCAAGCAGAAGAATTACATGACTTATTATTAAGTAAAGAAGCAATTCTTTGTCTTTCTGAGAGGTGATTCTTATCTTCCCCTTGTACATGAGTCTAAAAATATGACCAGACTACCTACTTCAAGGCAATTCATAAAAGAGAGAACCAAAAATATACAAAGTAGAGACAAGCAGGAATTCCTACCTATTACAAGAAAAAAAGTAGCTTTAATGCAGACGTAATTTCTTCCTCAAAAAAGGTAGATAGGATTCCAAGTTCAAATGCAAATGTACTACTTTTAACCTGCAGATGACACATTTGAAAATCTTGTTTCTGGAGAAATGCTTCTTTAAGCTATTCTACCTCCTTGTATTCTCAAACCATCCTCAAGACCTGCCCTGATCTGGGAGGCATTTCACACCCTCCCCCTCCTCCACAGCACGGTTCAAAGCTGCCCTACCTTCCGATGTTCTTCATGCGCATCTTGGCTTCGGGGGGCATCTCCTCCGGTTCGCTCTGCAGGGACAAAGGGAGTCAGGGCGGGGCCGGGCGCTGCACAGGCCACACAGGGCAAAGGCTGCCCTGCAGCCCCACAGGGCAAAGGCTGCCCTGCAGCCCCACAGGGCAAAGGCTGCCCTGCAGCCCCACAGGGCAGCACAGCCACCTTGGGCAGAGTGGAGCTCCCACACCCTTTTAGAACAAAATCCAAACTCCTTTGTTCAGCTCTAGGTCAGAGGGAGAAGTAATACGACAACAAAATATTTAGCAAACCAGAAGCACAACTTTCCTTTGCCTCCCCCTAAACAAGCCTAGAGAAAGCAAGTATTAATTCAAATTATGTTGAGCATCTTATTTTCAGGGAGAAGTTATCAACATTTTAATGATTTCTTGAACCAACATAGAGCTGTTGTAAGTTCTTAATCAGAGTCAAAAGAGATGCTTCTAGGTCGAAAATTCCTGACAGCTATGTTAAGAACCATTAATAACCCACTCTCTCTGCCTACCACACCAATGGTATTTTGTGTTGATCACAGGCTTATTACTCACATCTTCATCTTCATTGAAAGCTGCTGCTACAGAAAGGGTTTTTGGAGCCAGAGTTGGAACAGGCTCTTTAGGCTTCTGGAAAAGACAAAATGCACAAGTAACATTAAGTCTACTACCTCAAAAAAACCCCTACCCTTGGCTTTTTAAGTGTTTTGGTAAAATTAAGTCAAACACCTTCACTGAAATGGGCGACCAGGGGGAAACATTTTTGTCTGAATCAAGCACATAAAGGACTCTGTAATGAAAAAAGGAAAATGTCTGCTCATTTACGTGTGATCACCCTGAGCAGCAAGCTGAGCCCTCTCATATTACAACTCCCCACATGCAGGTCTTAACTTTCCAGCACACTGCAGGGGTACTCAGCCACTGGTGCATGACTAGAACAATTAAAACAGAACCCAAATAACTAGTGGTATTCAAAATTTTACCATGTCACTATTTCCATTATTCTTTTGGGATGTTCTTATCCATCAATGTCAGAAAAAAATTAATATGTTTATTTTCTTCTATTTTAACAACACGACAGCTTTCTGGCTTAAAACAATTCAATGTTTTTAAACTACTATCAGTATCTATCACACAGTCCAATTAATATGAAGTTCTTTTAAAGAATATTTCTTTTATTTCCATTTTTTTATTCCTCTATTCAAAGTGTAGGAAGCTGTCAAACTTAAAACTGTTACATGTAATACAACAGTGGTACCAAAAGTTATTTCAACACTACTGAGAAAAAAACAAGTTACTAGTGGCTGCTGCAGTACTATAACAGATGTACTGACTATACTAACATGTACTATAGTACTAACAGATGGCTACTGTAGAGTGTTTTCTCCATTCTGCCTTTGCTGGCAATTCTTTAATACACACTCCTAGAAGCTGCTACTGCAGCAGAGCCCTTATGCAACTGCCTACAGCTGTTCTTTACTGATTCTGCACAACATATAAATACTACACCATTATTAAAGCATCTGTGCCCAAGGAATGGGAATGTACTGGGGGAGTAAAAGTGACTGAAAACAAACAGGGTAAATTTCAGCACTGTCAGTCACCCACTAAATTCAGTGAACCAGAAATCCTGAGCCAAATTTATTGCCACTTTGGACATGAGAAACTGAAGCATGCTAGAAGCTCAAAGGAAGCCTTGTCTATTTCTCCAAAGTCTGAGCTGACCTGACTGCATTCATACCCTAGAATGCTGCCAGCCCACATCTCCCCTCCATCTCTAAATAACAGAGCACCCTTTTAATCCTTTGCAGGTCTCTAAAATGCTGGCATTGCAGGTGCAAGGCACTCAGGATTAGAGTTTGAATTTGGTGCAGACAACTACTCATAAGGTAACCACCACAGTGATAGGTGGGAAATGTAAATGAACTGTAGTAAACAGAGAGGCAGCTTGTCCTTGGCCAAGCCCGTGGAGGGCTGCTCTGGAAGTACAGACAGTCCCCAGATTTCCATCTGAACAAGCACAAGGGTACCTTGTGCTGGACAATCAAGGGGATCAGAACTCTTAGAAATCTATGTAACAAAACCCCATCTCTTGCATTTAGCACAAATAAATCATACTGACTTTACAAAGAACAGGCAAAGTAATGGAAAACACTACAACTCCCCATACTAAAATAAGATCTTTGGAGTGGAAGACAACCTATTAAGCCATCTAGATGCTTTCTTCTAGCTTTAAGCATCCTATGCAATGAAGCTCCCAGCATGCATTTCAAAGTAGCCTGAACAGCTTACCTAGTCTGCTCATTTCCCTCAGGAAATTACTGCAGACTTATCACATCTCATTACAAAATTATTCTGTATGTTCAAACATCTACAGTTCATTTCAATCAAGTCTTATGATTCCTGAGACTACTGACCTGTTATTAATCACCTTGAAGTACTTACACATGCACGACTAGCTGGCCCTGCAATGCCTGCTCAAACTTTACCCAAGTTACCCTCACGGGAACTCAAGGTTTCCTTCTGCAGGAAAGCCTCCCCAAAGTACTGCCCTTTTCCCTCAGTTTCCCTAAAACTAAAAGCCCCCAGTAAACTTACATTTGCTCCCAGTTTGATGGATATTGCAGACGCCTTCTTTGTTGTCTGACTGCCTATGGAAAATCCAAACTTGGACATTTTGGCAGGAGCAGGCTTTGTGGTGAAGTCTTCAGCTTCTTCATTAGCTGCCCGTTTCTCTGCGCTGCGGCTCGAACTTTCTCCTCCATTACTGGAAGAAACAGTCTTAGTTTTCACAGGTTTTTCTGCCTCTTCTTCAGGTCCTGGTGAAGTCGAAACAACTTACCAAGATGAGCTACTTTTACTGAGCAGATTGATGGGAGCAGCAACCTCAAAAAGCATTATACTTTGGGTGCAATAGGTAAGATGTTTTTAGTGACAGCGCTTTCCACCAATGTATATTTAGTGGACAGCAAAACACAAAGAGGAGAAGAAACTGCAAGCACTCCACTACTTGTAAAGAACTTCTTGTATGAGCCAGGAAAACAATCTTGAAGCACCATCTCTTTATTTAGTATGGAAGTCAAAGTTCATGTAGTAAATTAAATGTAGATGACTAAATCTTTTTAAGTTTTTAAGTTGCCACAGATAAGCTTTCATAATTGGAATCCCAATTCCAAATCTAGAATAGATAATCTAAGTTATAATTAATTCTATTAAATTTCTACAAAATCATGTCCATGCCAGTCTCTAGGCTTGTCTGGCCCAACTCTAAAATCATGGGAGTGACTAGAGAGAGGCCGGCTGTCTCAATCGTGTTTCAAGTCACTGCTTGTCCGCATCTCATCTGTAATAAATCTGCCAAGCTCTGCTTGAGGAAGGAATCAGCACTAAAAAAACATACATGTACAGATTTCATCTTTTCTCGTTTTGTATAGCCATGGAAAACATAGCAGCTGAACAGCGATCCAAAGAGAAAAAACGTTCAGGTAACACTGCTATAAAATCAGCTTCTTCAGCTACACCAAGAGACAAAGGTGTCCTTGGAAAACTCATCCTGAACAGAGCAAATGCTTCAGCAAAAAGACACTTCCCTGCTGCTGAAATAAGCAAACCGCTGCAGTAGCAGAAGGGGGAAAAAAACAACACACATTAAGGAATGGACAGGGAAGTGCTCACAGTAGCAGTTTAAAACAACTGGAGCTAGCACAAGTTCCTCATCACATCAAATGGAGAACAGCACCTTCCATGCCCAGCAAATTCCGACCATCAGGGGATAAAGCTCTTTGCACCGCTAATGTAAAAAGCTACTAGGTAAGATGAGGCAATGGGAGAGAAGAAAGTCTGAACTGGGGGTCAACAAGATTGTAGCTCTGAGAAAAAAAAAAGAAGCAAACAACATCAGGAAAGAGAAAAACTAGGGACTCAATCTCTACAAATATTTGTCTGCTATTTCCCACATCATAAGCAGCAGAGTATACCACTTCTACCCCATCTTCCAGGTATCAAGATGGTAAGTGATTGAAACCAAAATGGATTTATCATTCACCTTCAGAAATACAGGAGATCACAAAAAAAATTCTAACTTTAAAGAGTTTCACTGTATTAAAAAATGGTACTAGAAATTTGATCCAGAAAGTATAGATATAAAAATAAGAAACACAGGAGGAAAGAGAAACAATCAAAATTTACACAAGTGACCTTGGGTACTGGAAGCTGTCTTAGCACAGTTTACAAAACAGCAGTCTGCAGAGACTGTGAGAGCATCCTTACAGCTAATCCATGGAATCACATTAACACACTAGAGACCGTGATTCAAGGGTAGGTAGAAGAGTCACTGGCCTTCAAAGTGCTGGAACCATAGGGCTAAGTCTTCTTTCTTCATAACACACAAAATCTATAGCAGCCCAAAATTCAGGGCACAGGGAACCAGTCCACGTTCCTAGACTACTTACTGCTTCCTTCCTTGAAGTGTAAATTCTCAAATGCTGCTAAGCACAAGGTGAAGCCTAACACTATCTACCCACACCTGTTCTCTCACCAAAGCCTAAAGAACATCCCTCTTGGAATTAGCTCCTACCAACACTGCATTCTGAGTGTTGTTTCTACCGGGCTTGACAAAGGATGAACTCCAGGCTGCTGAAAGAAACACTCCAGCTCTCCCAGAGAGCTGTAAGGGGCACAGGACACTTGGGAAGGTGCAGAGGGAGCTGTTGTGCTGTTTGATTTCTTCAGGAAACAGAAATGCAGACACATTAACCATTAAACAGGTCTCTACCATCTCCCATGCCAGTCCATATATATTTTCCAAGATACCAAGGCTGCTTTATTATTTCCTGGAGGTCATTCTTCACCTACAGAAAGCACCAGTACTATTTCCAAACTGGACTGGCCAGTGCCCTTATCATGAACTACAGACACAAAAAGTTGTCCTGCTTCACAGCTGAGTTTTCCTCGTGCGTATCAACAAACCACACGAGTGGACAACTTCCACTGTCCAGGTGCCTGAAGTGACAAAAGTGACAGTGCCAGCTGCACAGCATCCCAGGATCTGCAGTCCCTGAGAGTGCATGTGGGAGCAAACCAATTACAACTAAGTTAATTTTAAGATAAATCTCAATATCGTGGCAAAAACTAAAGACTGCAAATTGCTTTCAAAAATCCTCTAGGAACTACTGGTTTTCCTTAGAGCCAAGGTACCTCAACTCATTCAGATCACGTTTCAGCACACAGGACAGTATGAATTACTGATGCTGCCCAGTTACTGTACTACTAAAACAAAAAAAACCACCCAATGCCACCACCAAAAAATAAAAAACCAAAAAGCCACCAAGGCCCAACAGAGAACCAAGAGTCGAGGAACTAACTAAAATCAATACTGTTCAAATGTCAGCGATTATCAGAAATAACATTCACTGTTGAGGCTATCCTGACTGGTTTACAAGCCTGATTTAATTTTTCAACAGATCTAAGAAGAGCTCTCTCCCTACATATATACAGAAACCAAAAAAAAAATCCCACCAAAACCCAACTAAAACAAAAAAAGAAACACACCAAGAAAGAAAAGCTTTGTCTTTGCAAAGATACTGTCATCTCAACTTTAAGATAAGGGAATAATGAAGAAAAGAAACAATTGAAATTTTCGGACCAAATAGTGCAGAAATGGCAGGAATGTCCAGTCATAATATAAATACTATAAGACCAAACAGCAAACATACAGATTGTTGCCAAGGGAAAAAACCCCAAATGCTTAAAACAGCAATTAAAGAATATTTGCTGTACCCATTTATAAAAAAGGTACCGTAACTGTTAAAAGTTAATCTTAACGGCTCTGTCTTCATCCTTGCAGACACCAACAGTCGTATTTCTCTCAGAACACGGCGTAAGTACTCCGTATATTTTTACGAGAGAGAAATAGCGCATTTGCACGGACAAGGACAAGCTGGTGTATTTTTACAAAAGCGCCTGTAAAGCTGAGCACAGCAGGCCCGACTCGGCCTCTCCTCCAGCGCAGCCCCCTCAGGCCCGGGCCACCCACTCTCCCCGCAGGGCCGGGCACCGCACGGCCCGGCCCGGGCAACTCTTGGCCGGGTGAGGCACACCCCCTCCCCACCCCCGCTGGACCAGCCCGAACCCCGTTCCCACCCCAAAGTTCCGCGGCGAGAGGCGCTACATGTTCACCTCCTGCGGGCTGCGGCCGCTTCGCCTTCTCCCCCTCGGCCCTGCCGTCCGCCATTTTCCCCGCCTCCTCCGCCGCCTCACGCGCCGCGCACGCGCGCCGCCCGGGCCCGCCCCCGCGAGGCGCCGCGAGC
>VZUI01064301.1:0-63068 GCA_013401135.1 Cettia cetti | reverse complement strand
CGAGAAACATCATCTTTTACAATGACTCAATGGACACCTGGAGAATTCAATGGGAGTTTTCTGTGTACATCTGACTGAAGAGCTTGCAACAGTCCCGGATATCAGAAGTCAGATGCAGGAAGATGCTTTTCCTACAATGTCGGCCGTGCCAGCTCGGCTGTGCCGGGAGGCCCTGGCAGTGCCACAGCACACGGCAGCTCTGGCATTGCAGCCTCGTTCAGTAGGCAGATCTGCGGGCCAGGACCCACCAGCGGCCGCACGCTTCTCTCAGAGGTCGAGGAACAATTGCAGAATTCCTAACAGCGCGGAGGGAAAGCGCTGAGGGAACAGCGCGATCTCGGCTCCGGGCAGGAACCGCCCCACCCCTCACACCGCGCTGTCATGGCGGCTCTCGCCCACAAGGGAGCGCCACAAGCCCCGGAATGGCGCCGGAAACGTTCTGGCCCTCAGGAATGAGCGGGCGCGGACCTGTTGCAAACTGTGAGACAGGTCACATTTCCTGCAGAAAGGATGTCCTTTAATGCTTCAGCTTCACACACTTTCGAGCCTGATCAACAAGAAGAGACATTTAACCTGTAATAGACACAGCAGCAGCAGCCTGCAAGCTCGAAGTGATATCTAGGTGTTAGAAAAGTACTTGTTGCTAGAATTGTCTTTTGAAGGCTCAGGGCTGGGAACATTTCACTGAGCTCAGACCCAGAGTAAAGTTGATAAAGCTTGGGAAGAAGGATGCCCACTGATAGTGGACACAACGGACGCAGAATATATTGTATATATTCTCAAAATATATTGTAAGCCTGACTAAGAAAAGCTAGTTAGAGCCAATCTATGTTATTCTGAGACCTTGCAGTTGACTTACAAGTTTAGTACCTTACAGAGCATGTTTGAGGCCCTGGAACTGGAGGGACAGACGAGTGATGAAGTGGACAAAAGTCCTGGAAAAGAGGGGGCACCTAGGGCAGGACATCCAGCACCATGCATCATGACCACCTCTGTTCTGAAGAAAGGCATGATCCTTGCAGGCCTCCCAGAAAGTATCGCAAGGGAAGGTTTTGGTCTCCCCCTGCTGTTTCCTAGACTTTAACTGAATATTACTCTCGAAAGACAGGAAAAGCTCAGGCATGTTAGATTACTGTGAGCACTGGCAGAGGTGAATGATCTGGAATCCAGAGGCTTGTGCAACACTCTTCCACAGAGAATCCCTTGTTGTGTATTTCTTGTAAACCAGAGCTTAAATGGCAAGTTAGCGGTTGGGGAAATACACCACGAAGACAATAAAGCTGTAAAGTGCCTTGTTTTGAGAAGGACAAGCAAGACCGCAAAAGTTCAAATAGCAAATACTGGGAAGATGATTAAGAAAAACTATTTCTTTCTAAGGTTTTCTAATTTTTGTTTTCTTTTCTGTGCCTTGTGAAGATTGTCTACATCCTATTTTCATTGGGTTTTTTTCCTGTCTTCAGAAAAAATTTTGCATTACAGATGTTTGAAGTAAGATATAAGAAAAGCTCTCTATTGTTTTCACATATTGTTTGGCAACCCTGGAAATCTAAGTTTAGAGGGAACAGGCTTTATCTTCGACAATTAGATCACACTCAATTTTTAAATACCCTTGAATGTCATGCTTGTTTGCAAAGATGTTAAATTGATCTTTGATGGGCATTAATCCAAGAAACATGTATATCAACGCCTCTGGAAGTGGCTGCCATGCCGGGTTTCTCTGAGGGTTGGCAGCCCCGGTCCCGCTCCATGGCGGGTCTCCCTGAGGGGTGGCAGCCCCGGGCCCGCTCCATGGCGAGTTTCCCTGAGGGGTGGCAGCCCCGGGCCCGCTCCATGGCGCCTTTCCTCAGGCTTGCCCTGGCTCCCGCGCATGGCGGTTCGCGTTGCGCAGCCCGGGCTGGATGGGAGGAGTCAGGGCGGCTATAGTGAGCACGGTCTTTAATATCGCCCCCTCGTTCTGCCCTTTCCTGGTCTTTTTCGACAGAGCTCTGGTTATCGAGCTTTGACTTTCCGTGCCCAAGCTCTGCATTCCAGGCAGCCAGTCCTACACGTCTGCACCGTGCCCACACCATTTGGGGGGCGGGTAAAGCAATGCGCTTGCCTTTCAGCCAACTGTGCGGGTCCAAGGTCTGTGTGCACGCAGGATAAAGAACGGACTTGGTTACACCGACAGCTGTGTTTTTCTACACCTCAGCTGGCACGTGTCAGCTGCACACAGAGACCCCAGCTCTGTCACACCCGCAGTGTTTTGTGTGTCACACAAGTGCTACACTTTGTCACGCTGGTGGTGTGTGCCACACTGCCACTGTGTGGAGCATTGCACTGGCACTGTGCTGTGTCACGCTGGCACCATGTGTTTCCAGACAAGGCTTGCAGACCTTAGAGTGTAAGCGGGAGGGTGTCAAAGACGGTGATAACAAAAGGATGCCAAACGAGGGACCAGTTGCTTCCAGAGTCAAAAGCCAGCTCTCTGTTATGTAATACTGTTTTCTTCTCCTTCCTCACCTAATGTCACTCTGCCATGCGTACACTCTGCCCTTCCTAAGAGAGCCTGATGCATGAAGAACCTTTGGAAAACTGACCAGGGCAGCGCTGCATTTTAGGAACATCTGTGGAAGCCATCACAAGCCATCTCTGCTGAAGACAGGTGCTGTTTTTAACCAGCGTTTGATTTCAGCAGGTCTGCTGACATCCATTTTGTGTAATCCAAAAATAGCTTGTTCAGCTCTGGAGTGAGGACATGCTCCCTACAGGTCCAGGGAGCCTGAGGCTATGGCTTTGCTATGTTCAGAAGGCATCTCTCTAGTTAGCTTAAATCCAGCTGGACTGAGTACAACAGTACCCAAATAGAAACACAGAGTTTGGAGTGGGTTCACAAACTGAGCAAGTGTCCGCGCTTCCCAAGAGGCTTCTAAAACTTGAAGCAGTCAAATCTGCCCTAGTCTGGATTCTGGAGTCATTTTACTCACCCTTTGCATAGGACTAAAACTTTGTGATGTGACTGAGGAGTCAGAATGCTCTTCAAATCAGAACTACAGAATTCTGGCTTTATTGGTAACCTTTTTGTGCATGCAATTATTTATTATATACCTCTCATGTATTTTTGCAATTCCCCAAGAAAGCGTATCTCATAATTTCCATATGTAAGTGACTCCTGTGATGAAAGACTTGTGACTTCTTGGCCAGTTACTTTTTGTAATTGCAGAAGAAATTTCCTATTCACCACAAATAAATTAAATTTTAGTGCTTGCTGAACACTTCCACATTAATTCTGGTTGTGAAGATGACACCTAAAGCTGTTAGAGTTGTTTTATTGATGGACCTGAATTAATGCAACATCCTTATTAACTCAGTCTTTTAAGTTATATATGTATATGTAGGGAATTTTCTCAGTAGCTTGGCCCACTATTTGGGATTATTCACTTTAATACCCCTTTTTATGATCAAAGTATATTACTGAATCTCTTGGGCCCTTCAGGGCTTGCTCCAGCCTATCAGTTGTCAGGACATTAAAGTTGTTAATTTTATTAAGTTTCTGGGATTTGTTCCAAATTCAACATTGCTTTGTATTAGAGCAGGAGCTGAAGAGGTAGGATGTTAGCTTTTCCATTTCGTATCTTAAAGCAGCAGGTATTTTTGCAGCACTTTTCCCCAAGCTAGGGCACACCTTTGATTTCCAATTCAAAGAGTTACCCCTGGGACAGGGGAGATTTTTAGATACTCAGGTACAATTTTGTTTGTGCTAATTTTAATACACAGGCCCCACACAAAGGGAAAACTTTTTTTCTTATTTAAAAATCTAAAATAAACCCCTGTAAAGGGATTTTAGTTGTAAACCCAAGGCCTGTTTTCTTTGAGGAGGAGGTTTTATTTACTTTCCGCCTTCAGTTTAGTACCTTTTGAAATCACCTCACCTTCCTTGCTTCCCTTCTTACAGTGATGACGCACTTGAAAGGGATTTTTATCGGACAATACCGCAGCAGGGATTTGAACCATGTTCTGTTGCTTTGGAAACCAGAAGTTATAGAACACAAGTTTGCAAGGTTTAGCATGAAAGGCTTGTGGACTACAATTTTCCGCCTGTGCACAGCTCAGTGTCGGGGAGTTTTAGGATCGCGGGCAAACTTGTTACTGTTCTTAGCTTGAGTGGGGACAGCCATCAGGGATAGGAATTGGGGACAGCTTGCCATGCTGTGCTTCAGCCTGTTGTAACAGGGTGCAGGGCTTACTCCGTGGGGCAGGAGCAGGCAGAGTTTGTGGAGCAACAGCTCCCCCAGCCAATCGCAGAGATGCTCGGTGCAGTGGAAGCATTTGTGGCACTTCCTCTGCTTTTATTTTTAATGTGCTCTTCCCTCCCTCCCCCATATGAGGTGATGTCCTGAAATTTTCCCTCTGGTTTGTGCAATAGAACTCGGTTAAACCAAACATTTCCTGCTCAATCATTTAGTTGTGACCTTTATGTGCCAGGAGAAGGTTCTGTATTTTGTTTTCCTTTGCATTTCTGAAAAACTATGCTGCAGTGTCAGCTGTGCAGTGCAGCTGATCGAAACACCTGAATTTCCGTGTACACAGTTTTCAAGAGAACTTTGGGGACACTGAAGAAATTTCACTTACTGCAGTTTGCCAACATCCATTTTGATTAATGAGGCTGGCATAGAGGAAGACTGGAGAGGTGGAGAGCTGCATCAACTGGTACTGAGCTCCGTCTTCACAATCAGAAGTGGCTAATGCTAGTGTCAGTGAGGATGCTGGGCTTAGAGTGAGGATACTGCCAGGCAGCCTGGCACCCTAAGGAATGGGCAGAGGTTGAGGAGTGGATGCAAGTCTCAAAAGTTGAGGACCTGAACTCTGGCCCTACCTTCCAGGTATCAAAAACAGCTGGAGGCACTGGATAATGCCATGACAGAAGAAAGGATCTCTGAATCTCCTCTCTATTACTCTGTGTTTTGGAACAGAGGAGAAGGAAAAAAAAATGTTTAAATTCAATTCTCATTTGCTAGGCAAATTGTTAATTGTTCCCCCTTCCTTCCACCTCCAGCCCAACTCTCAAGTTTGTTTGACAGTGTGGTAGCAGGCGGTGTCAGCTTTGGTGACAGAGCCCGAAGTCCAGTACCAGCAGCTGAGTTCCAGGTAAGACACACGTGGTGTCTCTTTCAAGACACAGAACCCTTTGTGCTGCTCAGTAACTTGATCTGCTGTGTCTGCAAGTTCCTGAATTTAGCTTTATGGTATTTCATATCCTACAGTCTCATTTACATTTGTGTTTCAAATGCTGCCTTACCCAAAGCTGTTGCTCAGCTTCCAGGCTGGGAGGCAGGAGAGGACACTGACCTGTGGGCACACACCAAATCATGGCACCCTTGGGAATGAGGAGTCCCCTTTCCCAAGAATAAGCTCACTAGAGAGATTGGTTACGTGTGGTGTTTCCAGTCCTTATCTTTACATTTGTCCTTTGGTAACTTTTTTTGTTTAAGAACGTGGAGTATCAGTTAAAAATTAGTCCTTTGCCCCTTTAATTTTGTAAAAACAAATGTGTAAATGTTGAACTTATAATTTATTTTTAGCAATAGAATATTTGTGAGGGTTTTTTTTCATCTGAATGTCCATACACATCATTTTTGTAAGGCTACAATATTTGTGTTGTCACATCTTGAATAATCAGTAATTCCAGATAAAAATAATTAATTTTTCTTTGTGCTCAGTGGTAGAACAACTAGCATGGTCTAATAATGTGAAGTTCTTACCACAAGAATTTCTCTATACTCCACCCCCCAAAGAACAAAACAAACCTCAAGAAAAACTAACCCCCAAAGCCATGAAGTGCCTAATTTTGGTTTATTTCTGAGTGCACCCTAAGAACACCCCCCATTGCAAACTGCTGAACACTGAGTTCTTTAGCAAGCCAGAGCACTCATTCCCATACTTAAATGTTCCAAAGTATATGTGGGTGGAAGCTGTGCCCTTGGGTGAGATGCCCACAGACTGCACAGTACCTGAAAACCAAATTCAAGTGTCTGCAACCTTCTCCCTGCTGGAATCTCCCTGGGAAGGAATTTTTGCCCCTTGTGAAGTAATGCCTGTTCTACAGTAGTTTTCACAAATATGCTCACTCCTACCTGGCAACCAATGTGAAAGATCTTATTTTAGCTCCCCTTCATGTAGTAGAGGGCTGTTAGCTTGGGTTTGCACATGGCACTTGAAGTAATGTGACATAAAGCATCATAGCTTTTTAAATTCCTTTTCTTATCTTGGTTCTCATCTGTGTTGTTAATACAAGTAAATGAAGTAACTTCATTTGAGTGAAGGTGAGGAGAAAAGGCATAGGAACAGGAAAGCCATTGATTTTGCCTTCTTCTTCACAAGCTTCTCACATGAAGATGTTTTCTCCAGGAAATTCTAGTCAAAGATGTACATGTGCAGTCTCAGTTTTTTCATAGCCAAGCTTTAGAAAAAGCTTAAATTTGAAGAAAAAACTCCCCAACATCTACAGCCTTTCCAACAGAGATGATCTAAGCGAAAGCAAAGCTGAATTTGACATGCTGTAGTTTCTTGAAGGCAGCTGTGGGGTATGATTTTTTTTTTTTTAGGTTAAAAGCATGTTTTCTGCCTTAGATCCACATAGATTTTTATCTCCTAGACACCTTCTGCATGCACTCATCATTTGTGGGATCTGCAATACTGACTTTGCATAAGCAAAGTGACTGATAAATGATGATCCATTTATGTCTCAGTGCAGGTAATTGTGGATGCTTGGATGCTGCCATGTTCTCTGATTTAACTGGGAACATCCCAGGTTCTAAGTATGTATGGTATGTGTTTTGTATTGACAAGAGGAGGGAGAGGAAAGGATAAAAAAAAGATTATGCGGTGCATTCACTTTTAAATTCTAAACGAATAAAATGTTTGGGGGTTAACTTGGCAATTAACTTTTTTTTCCCCTGTTTTCAGGTTACAGCTGTTCGAGTTAGTGGGGGAAACTATATTGTCATCTGGAATAGCTTCATTTATTTTGACAAAGAACAGTCTTCATGCTGTGAAGGTAATGCTAGGTAGTGAAAAGAGAGCTGCCTGTTGGATTACTCAACCTACCAAATGTTACACCAAAAAAAATCTGACATTTTACACCAAAAAAAATCTGACAATAACTGAGACAAAAGGATTGTTAGATTCTGTATGGTAAGAAATGCATGTCTGTTCATATAATCTTCTTTGAACTCTAGGGAATAAAATACTTTTTTTTAAAAAAATTTCTTTTATATTGGAGTAGTGCTTTAAACTTAATTTTAAAGATGATAGTTTTTATATTGTAAAGGAGATGTAATAAAAATAGCTTGTATTGAAGCAGTATCCCAAGCTCCTAAATTAGTTAGAACTGTAATTTAACAACAAATTTCCAATCTCCCAGTCTGGAAGAGATAAACCGTATGGCCACAGAAGAGTAGAAAGAGCAGCTCCTCTTCCTGACAGGGTGGAATTGCCCCTTCTATATTTGTGCTCCTAGGCTCCCTCCAAGGGTGGGATCTGCTTGAGTCCAGTGCCATAGAGTAGGCAAAATTACTCATTCCTAGAAACTCCACTGTTGGTTTTGTGAGAAACGACGCTCGCTTTTAAAATTTCGAAAGGTTTATTAAACGTTAACAAAATACAACAAAAGACTGACTAAGTAGGAAAAGCAACTACGAGACCATGGAACTAAACCGCCATGTGCTTGTCCACAAAATGGCTGCTCCACCTTTTATACCCCTGGTGCTACATCACCAAACTTAGCCCCGCCCAAAGCCTGTCAATCAACTTATCCTCACCGTCCATTGGTGGAGATAACTTTCTTGCAATTTGATTGGATGTCAGTGTTGCCATAGTAACAACCTGGCCCTTCCCAAATGCCCCACTACCAAGGCCGTCCTGTGGCAGCAATAGAAGGGAGAGGGAAAGGGGACCATAAGAGGACATATCACAATAACTATACATCCATAAAGCTTCTCTTAACATACACGTAATATTCATCCCTTAATTGTGAGAGCCAACCATCACATTGCTCATCTACAACAGCTTCATAGTCCATTTTAAAGGTCCGTTCTATTTTTTCCTTCTGGTAGGTAATGAACTGAAATTGTATCGGAGAGCTTTGAAGGAATTATTTCCTTTATCTGATTTCTGAAATGAAGATCTCTGTATTTGCTCAGGTCCTGCTAAACTTCTCCATTGTGATGAATATGCTAGAAGAATCTTTCAAGCATGCCATGCTGGTTTGGAAGCCTTTGCACCATGGCAGAACCAGCCAAGTGATGCTGGCAGGTAGCATTTTATGTACCTTGCAGTTGAATTGACAAATACTTCAGTTTGGTTTGGGTTTTTTTATTATTATTATTTATTCTAGATTTTGCAAATTTATCATTTTGGAGAACGATGACATTTAATTTTTTAGCTACAAAACCAGTTGCGATAAAATCACAATGCAAAAACTTTTGTCTTGGGAGAGAAGCAAAGATAAAATGGCAAAGTATACTGGTTTTAAAAAGCTTTTCTTCTTACTCTTGGAAAGCAATCTGACTTCTTCCCATCTCCACCAAACTTCCTGTTCTTCATAAATAACCTCCCAACAGATAATGGTTGTCTTTATATCCTTTCAAAATCTCTCTCTGTCTAACATGGGCCAGAGGCTGGAATTCTTTTGTTCTGACCTAAGATAAAAGTCTTGGGACATGACAGTGGGAAATAAATTAAGCAATTGTTAGAGGGCTATTTTGGGGTTTAATAACTACACTGGGCACTGTTATTTTAAGCTTTTAAGTTAAAAAAGCTTAAAAGGGAAGAACTGTCAAATGTGGACACAAAACTGTCCTGAGGATGAGTGTGAGGCTGGTTAATGTCTGTCTCCTCTGGGCACTTCAGCTGGCCATTGAAATGCGCTTTGTGTTTATTCAGCATTGTTGCCATTGGTGATTTTCTTCCTTTACTGGGGATTTGGGAATGCCCCTATAACAAAGCACTGCCTTCACCTCCAGGCCTGGCAGCGCTGCAGTTGTCTTGGGCTCGAACTTCTCCTGCTGTAAATAGAGCACATCAATTCTGTAGCCTTGGCAGCAGGAGTCGATTTTAAGAATACAAATAAAACTGAGGTGTCAGTCTCCTGCAGGGTATCAGTGGACTTTTGTGCTCAGCTGCCCTCCTTGGTTTCTCTTTTTACTTTTTTTTTTTTTTTTTTACTTCTTCCTAATCTCTACTGTTAAGGGCGGGGGGGAGGGGGTGGGGGGGGGGGGAAAGATTACTGTTTATCTCAATTGCATTTCATATTGCTTAATCCTGGAAAATAATTACTAGGATTATCTGACCCATCCTCTGCAATCTGAAGTCCATGATTTCTATCTTATTCCTCTGCTGGTTTGTTTTTTTTTTTTTTTAATTATTATCAGATCAGAAAGTGAAAATTGTCCTGTACGAAGAGCAAAGGTGCCAACCTTGGCCTCTTAGAAGATGGCGTCAATTTTGTAATTTTGTTTATTTATCACAAGTACTGTAACTCTTTCATACCAGGCCTCCCCCCATTTAAGTTTTGGTAAGAGCTTATTTTATAAACAGGATCCTGAGTCAATTTACTGCTTGTCCTGCCATCCCAGACCAGGGTGACAAACCACAAATTACAGCCACAGTGACTGTCCCAAAAATGTGCAAATACTGAAAACGAGCAGATCTTTTGTGTGAGCAGGTTGCCAGCCTTCTTGTTGGAGAAGCAATCAGCTTCAAAAAGGGTTATTCCAGCTGCTTATTTCACAAGTGGAATAGATGTTGATCCACTGAACCTTATGACTGCTGGCATGAAAGAGGCATTGACACTCGGAACACACAGAGAATATTTACAGAGGGTAATCCCTCCTACAGCGATAGCCACAAATACTGTCCGAGTGCATTTCACCGTCCAGGTTCTCTTCTGCAGCATGTGAAAGCTTTAAAATGTCCCAGAAAGCCTTCAGGGGTGTGTTTATTAACCACTTACTGCAGAGGCTTTCAAGGATTCCGTGGAATACCAGCTGTTCTAGAGCTGGCTCTCTGAACACAGCAAGCAGCCATCATTACCCTGGAATCCTTTCTGAAGCCAGGTTTCAGACAGGAAAATCCAGCAGCGGTTGAAATGCTGACTTTTGTTAAAAGGGAAGATAGCAAAACTAAACACCCAACAGTTGCTGTTGGTTTCTCATTTCAGCTGAATTATCAGTTAATTAGGGAGATTTTAATTTGTATCTTTTTTTGCACTGCCCTTTCTGACTTGTTCCTTTACCTGCATATAAAGGGCAGCAACTCAGCTGAAGACTTGATGATGCTGTGATAGTTGGATTCCCTGCCTTCATGTGATTGTCTGGGCATGGAATCTGATCTGCAGAGTTTTCTTTGCTCTCATCTCCTGTAGTTCTGGGAATGTAAAGTTTGGGAATATTTGGGATGCCAGTAAATTCTATGACCTTGAAGTGTTTTAAAATTTATTGTGCAAGATACCTGTTTTAACGGTGATTATTGAAGTATGTGACAATGGAAGTTTGGTTGACATATTGTCATTAGTATGTATTTTAATTAACAAATAGCTGGACAAAATAGAAACCAGTCAGTTCTCTCCTTTAGCTATAGAGAAAATAGTTGGAAGGGATCTCTGGAAGTCGTCTAGTCCAACTCCCAATATTTTTAAACTCTGTGGAGCACATTCCTGATGGATAATTATAACAAACCTTGAAAAGCAAGGGAGAATGTATGCTTGCAAACTTGATCAGGTTTGGGGGTTTTAAAAGATAATTCATTCTTACTTTTGAATTATTCTCACAGGTTTTAGTTAAAATTCAATTTTTGAAATTTTTGAGTAGAGAGGTATTTGAACAGATCACAAGATTCAATCTTCATTTCTTATCCACGGAAATGAATTAATGTAAGACCCCAAAGAACTGCACAAAAACAAGCACTTTAATCTGCTACAGTTCTTAATTTATGGCCCAGCAGTTTCTTGAAACAGGCGGAGTATTTCCCTTTTGTAATACGCTCAAATTAACATTTTATGCTTCTTTTCTTTAATAAATACAAATTCAACCCTGATAATCGAGCTGATGAAGTCAGTGGTTGCTATGGAAATGTTAATTTGATACATAAAGCTGGAATTGAATGTTTGTTTCCCCTGACTTGCAGCTTCTCCTAATCCTCTCCCCGTCGGTAACTGCTGCCTTTTGCAAGGCATCCGGAGGGATGATGTGAGTGCCCTGCTCCGGGCAAAGTGAGCCAGAGCAGCTTTGTGATTTAAATTGGGGATCTGAGCCAACTTGTGAGAGTTTTGAGTGATGGGATGGGGCTCTTCTGCTGCCTCTGAGGTGGAGGTGGCAGGACCTGGGCGAGAGGCAGGTGGCAAATTCACGTGGTTAATGTTGTTTTCTAATTTAGATTTAGATCTACCTGTTACAGTGTTTTTAGGACAAGGACTGTTCCTACATCTTGTTTTACAGCAAATTTATCAGCAGACCACGCTATAGCTTGTTTTATAGCAGTGCTACTACATTCTTACCCATGCTTGTTTTAACCACTGATTGTCCTTTGTTCTTTTGATTGTCCTCTGAACATATTGTGGGATTGGAGACGAACTGCACTTCTGGGAATATACACCTTTTCATTTTGATGATTGGGACAGAGGAGCTCCAATTCAGGATATACCTGAATGTTTTCTACTGGTTTGAGCCCAGCACAAATTGCTGGTCTCTCTCCTGGTCATCATCACATGAATGATTTTTCTTCTTTTCCCTTTAAGGAAGGAGAATTGTACCTGAATTGTGGTTTTCAGGTTGAGGTTTTACAGCACAGGGGAAGATCTTTGCCTCTTCTGCCTCAGTAGTGAATGAAGCAAGTCCAGGTACTTATTTATTCACTGACTACATGTCCAGTGCATGTACTGGAGAAACAACATTTTCTAAAAATAGAGATACATCTTTAGAAAAAAAAAATCAGCTGATATAATTAGAAAAACATACCAATGTCTTCTCACATCCACCTCCCTCAACCCTTCCACTGTTAACCAAAATCAGTGTACCTCAGCCTGGAGAAGAGAAGCTTCAGGGTGAGTGAACTGTGCCTTGCAGTACCTGAACAGAGGCCACAAGAAAGATGGAAAGAGACTTTTTTACAAGAGCCTGGAGTTACAAGACAGGAAAAAAAGGCTTCAAACTGAGAGAGAGGAGTTTTAGATTAGATCTGAGAAAAAAAATCTTTCTTGTGAGGGTGGTGAGACCCTGGCACGGGTTGCTCAGAGAAGCTGGGAGAGGGAGCACCATCCCTGGGAGTGTTCAAGGCCAGGGTGGACAGGAGCAACCTGGGATAGTGGAAGTGTCCCCTCCCATGGCAAGGGGTGGCACTGGATGGTGTTTAAGGTCCTTCACCCTTCTCTGTTACTTAAAAATTAAGTAATAGTTGAGGTCAAATCCAAGTTGAGCTCATTTTATTTAGATGTACACCAGTCAGACTATCTCAGGCAGATAGATAAGGCTGGCAAGAAAGGTGCATATTTTAATACAGTGTACAGGTATTTGCCACAAGCCTTCTAACTTAAAATTTCCAGCTGAATTTGAGTTTTGTCATTCCTGGTGAAATGTGTTTGGAGGATTATGTGCTGATCTGGGTGAAGGGGAGAGGTTTAAGAGGAGGTTCATGTTCTGGAAGAGAGGCTGAAATTGGCTTGTAGGGCAACAGGCCTGTGCTCTGCACTGCATTGGGAAACTGCTGTGTTCCAAACATGAGGAACTGAAAGGAAAAATGTGGTTGCAGAAGTTAAAAGGTGTGGAAAGGATCTCTGCAGAGAAGTTCTCTTGGTGTACTGAATACTAGGGATTAGAATAGGTGTGGGGGAAAGGAGTGTCTACACCTGGATTTAGGAATCGAGGTTGTACCTGTGGTGAAAACAGGCCAAAGGACATTCTGAACTATTTTCACTGCCATCTGAGCAAGGATCCTGGTCCTTCTCCTGTCAAAGTTTTCTCCTACTTCATAACTACTGAGATAAAAATCCAAGGCTTTTTTTTTTTTTTTTTTTTTTTTTTGGTTCTGAGTATAATCTGCTGCGTCCCTAGTCGATATTTAACATATATTATTTACTAATGACAAATCTATGCCAAACCTACTGTGGAGTAGCAGGAATGCCAAGTTATGGGAGGCACTTCACTGCTGAACAGTTAAACAGGAGCTTTGTATTAACTAGGAAGTGTCCTTTGGAAAGAAGTTAGTGTCATCCTTATCTTGTGAGGCACTTTGGTTAATTGGCATGATTTTTTATTAATTGCTGTCTTAGCTGACACAGCTGGAAGTTCTTGCATTGAACAGAATTGATAACATTGATAATGTTTGAAAAATCTAGAGCTAATCCACAGTGAAATAATTTTACAGTTCCCAGAGAATGAAAAGCCTAAATCTGTTTTGTAACACTCAATAATCCTGTTGATAATCTGAAAAAGTAATGTGTGTCCTGTAGCCTTGGAGGCTGGTACTTATCAGCTGCTATTCCTTCTGAGAGTTAAAACAGGGTTCTAAGTTAGCAGCTCATTAAAGTACCCCTAAACCAGCTCTTTCCAAGCTGATGGCTTCCAACTGGAAACTTAAACAAGTCTGTGATAAGGCAGCGCCAATGGAGACATTGTGGGCAGCCTGTCCATGTGCCCTGAGGTGTTTGTTTTAGAAGTGCAGTAATCCTGAGAACTGTCAAAATCCACTCCAGTTAAAACACTTGTTCTACTTTTACCTTGCTGAAATGGCAGTCTTCCTTGATAAGAACAATTAGATACCAAATCCATGGTATAACTGAATTACAGCCCCCAGCTGTCCTCCTGAGACACTGTGTAACTCTGGTTGTCCTAAATACGTCCCCAAATTTGAGACTGTCATCTCCTAAAAGCTAATTCTGCCTGTAGTGCCAAGTGTTTACCTGCTGACCTGTAACTGATGCCCTGAAAGGCAATTTTTAACGTCAATCACTGGTCATAAACCAAAGCAAACAGGCTGTTGTGCACACATGGGAAAGCACTGACGTGGAATTACTGAAGATGTTCTTCTTCGTTCCTTGTAATTGTTTGAAAAGGTGCAAGTCTGAAGCACCTTGAAGTTGGAGATGGGAGGGGTGGTCTGGGGAGGAAAACTTGGGCTGGGAAGTAGCCTGTCAGCACAGGAACTGAAACAGTCAGGGAACACTGACATGGGCCATGTGGGCACTTGTAGAGAGTTTGTCCTTTTGCACAATTAAATTATTTTTCCTGCTGGGAAAAAAAAAAATCATTTTTTCTGTGTGTCTCCTATTAGTGGATTTTGGCCCCATTTGCTGAGATGAGGCTGACACTGACACTCCAAAGAGCTGGGTAAATGAGTTCTCTCTGTCCCCACTGGAATGGAAGCCAGGAAGACAAAATACACCAGAACTTTTGTTGTCTCTGTGTGTGGGTGCTGGGTAATGCAGCAGAGTGCTGAACTCTTATTCCTTAAACCTTTCAAGATTTAAGAGGTATCATTTAGTGTAGTAAAGTTGTAGTAAAGCTCTTTGCCATGTAGCTCTCCAAATAAATACTGCTTTTTACTCACTGGTAGTCTAATACCTTTTACCAGTTCTGAAAGATGAAAAAAAATATTTGGAATGTACTTTTGAAAATTACAAGAAATTACAGGGGGAAAAATAAGAGGTCTAAGGAGCTTTGAGAGGCTTTTCCTTTAGAGCCCTCCAGGATTTTCTGTAGTGGGTGGAGGTTATGCAGCTGTTTTTATCCTAATGTTAACATATTAGGTTACAGGAATCTTTCCACTTAATTGAACAAACACAGGAGAGTATTTACGTAACTGAAGATCTGCAACTGCCAGCAGAATTAATTAGGAGAGGAATAATTAGGCAAATAGTAGTGTCCAAATGGTCCCAATAGAAAAATGTATTGCAATCCCAATAGAAATCTCATTAATGTTGTTGTTTCTGATGAGCTGTGCCTTTTGCAGTATCATAAAGGGAGGCAAATGTGGAAGGATCTCAGTGGGGTGTCAGCTTGGGTATGAGGCAGAAACAATATCAAGGTTTTAAGGTGTCTGGTCTCATTACTGTCACTTAATCATGGCTGCAGCTCCACTATCTGCTTAAAAGCCTCCTGTGATTGAATGAGCCACTTTAGGGTGAAATAGGTACAAAAGAGAACATTTCACGTTAGTATTTGGGATGGAATTGTTGCTTCATGCATGGGAAACAAGTTGTCTCTTATGCTGAGCAGATAACCCAGGGAAAAAGGGAGACAAATGGAGCTTATTTCAAGTACTTCTGCTTGAATTTGTCAGTTTACTGCTTCAAAGAATGGAAAAGTTAATGAGCACATTATCTTGGAGTTTCCACTGTAATGTCACTCATGCAGAGGAATAAAAAAAGGGTAATGTGATGTCGTATTTATAGTGGCTGTTCTAGGAAGCAGGTTCCTGATCTGCAATAACAAGGTCTGTCCCATGGTCAGTGAGGGAAAATACCTTAGAAATAGTCCTCCATCAGGGAAGTTGAGTTTTCCCTATTTCCCCCTTCTTTTGTCACCTGAGAATCTTTTTTAGCTCTGTTGCAAATTACTGTATTGTAAGTCTGAGTGCATTTTTCATGCTTATTTCATAGGTGAATTGGAACGGACTAAAAAGTATTGTACTGTGAGAACAGCTTTAATCAAAGCCTATCAGTAAAACAAAAACCTTTCACAAAGAAATCATTCAGAGATCCCAGCTTGGAAAACCATTACTTCCTCAGAAATAACCTCCTCCATGCCTTCCAGCTGAGGACTGGGGAGGTTAAGGGAGATGTTTAAGGGTCACAAATACCATCTGAGGCAACACTGCTAATATTAATAGTCTCACAAAACTCCAGTTTCTAACCAAGTTGGGATTCTGGCTTTCATTACTCTGCTAGGGAGCTACAGGGCCCTCCTGAATTGATCTGTTAACAGGGTTTTGTTAACATTTTGATCAAACTATTAACAGCTGAGTAAATTTGATTTTTAGTGATGGGTAAATTAACCCATATCAAAATGTTCTAGGTTGCCAGTGTAGGCTGGAAAAGTAGTGCTTGTCTCTGTCACAGTGAAAGTTTGCAATAACAGTTGTGTGCATTTTGTATTTATCTGCTCCCCTTCCCCTGTTAGCTATAGTTGCTGATGTTTTTCATTAACTTGGTTTCCTTTTATGGCAGCAGGTTTGAATAAATATCAGGCTGGCCTCTTATTTATGTGCATATCCTTAAACTGGGGCTATAAAATATTCATTATTTCTAGATTCCTGGGGCCACGTTTAGATGCACACATCTCCTCCTTAGTGAAGAGAGAGAGACACTCAAGTGAGATTTTTATGACTTTTACTGCAGACCCAGTGTTTGAAAACAGGGTGCAGAGATGGAAACCATTGACTGTCAGTCTCTGAATGTGGCCTGGAGGAGAGGCAATGCTCCACACTTTGCTGTCCAGTCCAGAACACCTGGAAATATGGGATTCTGATTTCTTACAATGCACTGAATTTGATGCCACTTGCTACCTAATCACTTGTAGCATCAATGGCAAAATCTTTCTGCTGCTGCTTTCTAAACACAACCATTTAGTCCTGCAGTCCCAAATTTCCAGGAGGGTGACTAGAGGAGCTGTGTGAGGCAGTGTTGCTTTTTTATCTTCTTTTCTGCTAGAGTCAGAATTAAATGCTCGAGAGATGCAATTCATTTTCAGACTCAGATGTTTATTAATTCTTATGGTACAGTCTCACAAGCTGCAAGCTCTAGCTAGCAAAGTAGAAAATGGCTCTGTCTCTCTCTCTCTGCAAGGCCTTTTAAGGATAAATTGTCCAATTAAGAAATGGCACCTAAATTATTTTTGCTTTGAACCCAATCACCAACCACCCCTGGCCCACAATGGGGACTTTTCTACCCAATGACAAAATCCCACCCAGACCATGGAGAAGAAGGTGAAAAAGAAGGACTGGCCCAGCCCTAAATCCTGCACCTTGCTTTATATCTGTATTGCTGTATTCTAAACCCTGAAACTCTGAGTTTTGCACCCTGTGATGTCCCACACTCCTATCCAAACCCCACAGCCACAATCCCAGGGCTGTCACTCAATTTTGGGAGCTTCTCCACGGGCTCAGGTCAGTGCAGGGTTTGCCTGGGGGTCAGAGCCTGGCAGCACAGGGAGCCTGGAGCTCTCAGTGCCCAGGGCTCCAGGGAGGCAGGAGCAGCAGGTGGTGCCTCTGGGAGGAGCAGCAGTGCCACACCTGCAGCCATTCCCTCCAGGCACAGCCAGACCTGCCTCAGGCACGCCCGCAGAGGTGACAGATGTGCAGCAGCTCTGGTGCCCATAAAAATGCCAGCAGCTGTGCAAACAGTGTGCAGCTTCTCTCTCTAGTGTTCCTGAACAGAGCCATTCTGGGGGTGGGGCTGAGGCCAGGACTTCCAGAACTGAAGAAATTCCCTGGCATGAAGGATCTCTTCACAGCCAGCACAGAATTGGAACATCCTACAATGGCCTGGGCTGGAAGGGAAGGAAGCCCATCTTGTTCCCACTCCCTGCCATGGTCAGGGACACCTTCCACTATCCCAGGTTGCTCCAAGCCCTGTCCAGCTTGGCTTTGTCACTTCCAGAGATCCAGGGGCAGCCACAGCTTCTCTGGGCAGCCTGTGCCAGGGCCTCTGCACCCTCACAGAAAGGATTTCTTCCCAATATCTAATATAAAACTACCTTCTGTCAGTCTGAAACCATTCCCCCTTCTCCTGTCTCTCCAGATCCCTGTAAAGTTTCCTTCCATCTTTCTTTTGGGCTCCTTGCAGGTACTGCAAGGCCAAAATGGACTTTCTGTGCACCTAAGACAGGGCTGGACAGAGCTGTACTGCTGAACCCTCTAAGGCTATTGGAATCCTGGAAAACTGAGAGAAGTAGAAAATAAATCTTAAGCCAGAGAAACAAGCAGAAGATTCATTTCTTTGTGTGTGTTTTTTTTTCTTTCATCAGAAAGGAAATGCTTCCTGAAGCACTTCAAACATTTGCACTGCCTAAATTTTAACCCCTTTTTTTCCAGGCCATTTTTTTCCTGATCTCCAAAAGTATTTTTTCAAAGTAGAATCCAGGCTAATGCAAAGAGAGGAACTGTAGATTATTGAATAACGGGGCAGTCAAAATAATGGCCACAATGTGAGTCTGAGTCAGAAACAAACAGGCAATAGGAAGTTCTGGAGAGCACTTGTCAATACCTCAGGAAAGTTAAACAGCTCCGTCTCAGTAAGTGTAACTTTGCTCTGTTGTGTCACAGCTGATGAGCATCCTCCTCCTGCCCCTGCTGAGTCTATGTCCTGCCTTGCCTTTTTCACCACTAAATCAGAGGCAAAAGATCAGGTTCAGGTTGTTAGGCCATTTCTATTGTAAACCTCTCATGCATTGGCTTTTATGTCCTCACAAAACCACAGAAGGAATAAAAAAAAAGCCCAAAGAACAACCCAGTGCAGAGGCTAATGACTGAAAAATCAAAAAGGGAAAAGGGAATGAAGATGTGAAAGTGAAAAACACAGAGTTACTTAGGGAGGAGAGGGTGAAGGCAGGTGTTCAAAGGGTAACACTGCTCAGCAGTAACAGGAGATATTTCTAGAAAAAAACACCCTCCAACCATTAACAGATATGTGAGGGCAGAGGCAGAGTCAGGAGGTGAAATGGTGTATGGCACTGAGCTCTGCTGCATTCTGCATGTGAGACAGGGAGTGCTGGCAGGAGTCCCTGTGGCAGGGTTTTAATTCCACAGGAGCCTTTTCTGACCCCTGCTCTGCCCGGTGTCAAGGCCCCTGAACTTCACTGGGCTCGTGTCTCCAGGGGTTAAATGGCTGCACTTGACCTCAGAGATCTTTTCCAACCTCAGTGATTCCACGAATCTGCAATGCAGAGGCCCTTGGGGACCTGTTGGACTCTTCCAAAACGCGTGGTCTTTATGTAATGTCACAAAATGCCACCCTGGGAGCACGGCTTTGGCAAACTCGGGGACACCGTGCAGGCTCCTCCCTTGCACGGCACAAACAATCCCTTCACAATTTACACAAGTCAAATAAATCAGTGATGGAGCCCGTAAGGAGTTGAAGATGTGCCTCTGCCCGGCAGTGAGGATTGCTGGGGGGCACTGCTGGCTCTCGGTGTCCCCAGGCCATGGAAATAAAGGGTGCTGGCTGCTTCAGAGGCTGCCGGGAGCCACCCTGGGGCTGCGGAGGGCACCCCGAGGCGGCCAGGCTCGGGCAGGAGGCTTCACTACAGCCTGGATTTACTTCTCATTCAAAATCACTGAAAGCCAAACTCCTCCTCCTCCTGATCAGAAGCCAATGGTTTTTTTTCCCCCTATGTGAACTTAACTGTTTCTTGCTCGTGCTTAAGTAGATTTTAAAGCTATATTTTAGCATAAGTTAGAGTGCTCTGGATATTTTTTTTTCTTTTTCCCAGCAGAGGCTGGAGGATGTGGGTCAGCAGGGAGCGGAGAGAAGACCACCCCTTCCCATTTCTCAGCTCCGCCGGGTCCTGGTGCCTCCCTCCATCTGTGCCACCTCAATTTAGTGCCTCTTAAAACTCTGCCAAACAACATCCAGGGTCAGTAAAAGCACATAAAAAGCAGGTCACATCTCAGGAGCACGTGCAGATCCCATGCAAGCCGCCTTCTAAAATGAGAGGTGGTGTTGTTCTTTTGTTTGTGTTACAGACGGGTTGTTTCCATAAGTAAGAGTGGATCCTGCCTCGAAACTGAGCTCTAACACGAGGTCCCTGCTGTGAGGGGAGAAGGATTTGCTCTGTGTGCACATGGACGAATCCTTCACCCAGCAAGGGCTGCCTGCCGTGTCCTGCAGCTTCGGGGGAAGTGCCGGCGGCAGCTGCTGCTCCCCTCTGCCCTCCTGCTGCTCCCCAGCTCATGCAAACTGCTCCGCATTCCAGCTACACTCTGCTCTGATGCGTGAAACATTTAGCTTGGCTTGGGTTTGGCCACTTCATTTATGAAGGTGAAGCAGAGCAGTAGTTCAGAGATAAACAGAATTCAAGATTGCTCCAGAAATTGATTTGCCTAGATCTCTTCTGTAATTGTAATATTACTAGATAGGCCATCATCAACTCTTAGGATTACACTCATCTGTTATCAAGGTAGAAACTCGTTTGTGCAAGGATTTGGGTTTAAAGTAGTTTTTCCAAGAAGCTGAAAGTGCTTAAATGTAGACCTCTAACTTTTTTCCTTTCCTGCTATACTACTGCACAATTAAGCTCTTGTTAATTTCTGTATTTCCTGAATGTGGGAGCAATACAAAATATGTTGAAGTGGAACCAGCCTTCCATTACATTCCCAACCTGAGGAGGGTTGGGAATGTAATGTAAGTATGGATTTATTTCTAAAAAAAAGAAAATAAAAAGCCTGGCAGAAGTTAGTTGTATGTTCTTTGCCAAAGGAGGGCCCTGCACTGGTGTTTGTCTCACAGCCTGGGAGTTTCCCAGGCTGTGGCTGACAGAGGGACCAGGTCTCACCTCCTGGTCCAAACCAGCCCAAACCCCAGAGAATTTTGGAGGGCTCAATGCAGAGGCTGCAGAGCTGCAGGAATACAGGGCCAGGCTCTGTCCTGGCAAGTGCAGACACAGCTCCTGCTGCCTTTGCCTCGCTCTGGCAGAGCTGAACGAGGTCCAAGGTGTTGGTGTGAGGCTGCTGCAGCACCAGTGCAGACCTGCCTTGCACAAGGTTGTGCTGCAAGACAGTGCTAAAGCTTTTCTGGCCTGAGGAACTGAGGGAAAATGGGTGACAGTTAAGCAGCAGATCCCACTGAGAGAAGGGTTTAGTGTGTAGGAACTGTAAAAACAAGACAATGAGAGATGTGGAGAAAAGGGGAGAAACAGGATCTTCAGGAACAGAAGGGAAAGGAGAAGGCTGGAGCAGGAGGATGATAAAGGAAATGGAGTAATGTGAACACAAGAAATTATTTCCAGAGAACAGAGATATGAGGAATCCCTTCTGATCACTAGTGAGGCTTGCTTCAGCTTTTTAAGGCTGGATTTGTACCCCTACAAGGCACACATTTAGGGAGTTGTCCCTCAAAAGAGCCCTGAAGGGGGGGGAATTTTAGTTCAAAGCTTCCTCTTCAAGAGTACCTCAAAATAATCAATGAGTGTTAAATCAGTACTAAAAGGAAATCTCCTGAATTTGTGAGTGTCCTGCTCTGGGGTTTTTTTTTGTAATTAACAGAATTTTGATTGACACACTGGATCCTGGCCTACAAAGAGATCACTTGCATTGGCTGAGTGGCAAAAGTAGAGTCAATCTATGGCTTTACTTTGCCAAGCCCTTTAGGACCAACTTTCTTCATGTAAGTGTTAGCAAAGAAATAATCCATGCATGCTTATTGCTTCTTTCATGCTTGTGTGATTTTAATGATAATTAAATAGTACATGTCTGAGATCCAAAGGCAAACCAGAGGCAAGTGTGCCTGACTCATTTCTCCTCTCTGAACAAAAATGGGAAACATCAAACCTCTGTGTGAGGCTGTCACTGCTCTCTCATGTAGATATCCTTAGGTAGATATCTGATACTTGCTGAATTTTGCAGTGCTTGGTTACAGGAGGGGAAAAAAATGTTTTCTCTTGTGCACAGAGAGAATTTCTCGATGGTCTGAAATGTGCAGCTGGGCTTTTCTTATCTGCAAAATGCATTGAAGCAGCTCTGGAAATATGATTTGCCTTTTCTCATAACATGGGTCAATGAAATAGGGATGCAGGAAAACTGATGTAACCAGCAAAAAAGAATCTCTTTTAATCCAACACTCCCTTGGTATTTGTGAGACCCTCTCAGAATGTTTCTTTACTCCTGTATGTGGTGTCCCTGTGCACGTGCAGCTGCTCTGGTGCTGAGTGCTGCTGTAGGTGGATCAGGACTAAATAATGAAATAATCCATGAAAAAAGCAGATTTCTGTAGGGATGGCACCTTCTTGTGCGTGCTCGTAAAGCTGAACACTGGAAGGAGTTTAACACAAGCTGCAGGATAATAACACTTGTGCAGATGTTTTGAAACATGTATTATTATTTTTCTTTTCTAGCTGTGTCTCTTAGGGATCATGCTGCTCCATGTGTCCTTTCATCTGTCCCTTGTAATAATTTGTGGAGCCAAGTGTAGAGATCTCAAAGTTAGGACACACCAGTCATTTATGTTCTGTACAGGGAAATACACAGACTGATGCTGCATTAAAGAATGCAATATGAGCTCAACCTGTGCATCAAAGAACCCACAAAAGAAAGCCACAGATTTACCTCTCTGTTGAATTTTCTCTGTCAGTTTTCAGACAGTCATCAGAGAGGGATGAACACAATTGATAAAAACATTGAAAATAATTCAGTCAACAGCCAAGCATGAGCCTGTTGAAAAGCAGCTTCAGTGGTTGCTGTTTCCAGGGGTGAATTTTAGCTGGAATTGTGGCCAGCACTGCATTTCTTCCAGCACCAGAGGCTGGGGTGATGTGACTCTGTAGTGTGACAGGGAAGTGTTGCCCTCCCTTCCCCATTCCCCCTTTGACTTCTCAAATCATTATAAACAAGTTTTCTCTCTATATTGGGTATTGATAAGGAGTATCTGAGAATTGTGATCTTTTAATCTTTGATCTCACAAATCTTGTGAGATTTGTGAATATTTTCCTTCCTGCTTTTTTTCCCATTCAGAAGCAAGTACTTTTTGTTTGTTTACAAACTGCTGGATCCAGTTTTATGCTGCTACACAGAAAATGGTAAATCCATTTAGGCACCTACTTTCAGTTAATCACAAGAAGTTTTTCACCTGGCAAGCATGCAATATTTGAAATATTCCTTCCTTCCCAATCCTGAACCAATATTCTCTCTATCTGAGAATTGCATTTAGTTGCAGTTTCTTTAGAGACATCTTCTTGGCATCTCTTACATTAAAAAAAGGGAAACATTTATTCATTGCCATTGATCCATGGTAAAACTAATTTTCCAACAACCAAGTAACTTGTGGTTGTAACGAAGTGATCTGTTATAAAAGGTGACCTTCCTAGGTGCAAGCCATTTTCAGGTACAGGTCACCTGTAATTTTGCAAGACAAAACACAAATTGCATTTGTAGATAATAAGTTTTTAGATAGCATCAGTGACTCAAAGAGAAACTGATTAGAAATTCTGCAAGAGGAGATGCAATCCTTGCAACAGTTCTGTGTGGATCCCAGGGCTGATCAGTGTGAGAAAGAGATGATTATGCCAGAAGCCTTGAGTTCAGAGAAGAGAGGACTTGGAATGCAGGAGGGGTTATAAAACCATTGGTGAGATGAGATAAAGGCTGGCTGTTCAGCAGCTCCTCTCATACAAGAACTCTGGAGGCATTGCACAAGCCTGATGGAGTCAGCACCAGGTGAACTTGGGGAGCTTATTCCCAAAGGATATCAAAGTCTCCCTGCTTTGTGGAGTGAGGTGTTACAGGGAACAGAAACGTGCTGAGGACAGCTGATTTTGAGCATGGTTTGGTTGGTTTTGCTGTGCAGAAACACTGCTGGGCATTTGAACTGCAGTAAACACGGTGAGACTTCAAGTAGGAGCCACATAGCTGGGGTGTGATCATGAATCTTCTGTTCCACTGGCAGATTCCAGGATCAGGGGTGGGCACTGTGGGCAGCCGAGGGTGATGAGGATGATTGCACTGTGCCTGGCAGGGAACAGCAAAATCTTTCACTGATCTGGGAATTGGGCTCAACTGACAGCCCTGCTCCGTTCAGAGCTTCGCTGAGGAGCCTGTGGCAACAGGCTGAGTAAACACAGGAGGCAGAGAATGTTCTCTGCAATTCCCAGGGTGAGGAGCGGGCACAGCTCGCTGCAGATGGCACAAGGGGCACTCAGGGAGCAGCCAGGGGCTGGAGCCAGCACACTTTGATGCCTTGGGCAAGCTGAGCTGAAACAGAGACTGGACAGAGCTGGAGAATAAAGCCCAGCTCTGAAAGGCCTTTAGGATACACTTTGGGCAGGACAAGAGCCTGGCCAGGGCTGCACCCAAGGTGGACACAAAATGGTCACAAAATGGTCACAAAGTGAACACAAAATGGGCCCAAAATGGTCACAAAATGGACAAAGGATCACCAAGTGTCCCACTTTGATCAGTGTTGGTCCCTTTGCATTTTGGGGTTGAATTGTCCAGTCCCAGCTCCAGGCTGTGAGGTCCCATCCTTCCTGTTCCTCCCTCCAGCCACCCTTGGTTGTGCTTTGGGGCTGAAAGTTGTCCTTGGTGTGCAGCAGGAGAAGGATTTGTTTTGTGTCCCTGCTGTGTGCAGAGCTGAGTGACCCTGCCTGTGAGCTCAGAGCTGCACCCTGGGCAGCACAGAATGTGAAAAACAAGAAAGCTCAAACTTAAGGCATCACTTTGCCTGCAGGATTCCTGCCTTGGGGCTGATAAGGGACAGGAACTGCATGGCAGAGTTGATTTGTGGAGGGAAAAGGGGTGGAGCAAGAGAATTGGGAAATGCTGGCCTGGACAAGTGTCAGTGGTAGCAGCCAGGAGGAAACTCTGCTTTGCCCTGTTCCTGGCAGCAGCAGCAGCACTGCTGCCCTGACTCACTTGCGAGGATCAATGACTGGTACATTTTTTACCTGACTTAACTTTTGGAAGAACCCTGGAAACAGCAAAATTCGCAAATTTCCTTGATATTTTGGGCCGTTTGACACTTACTGAAGCAAAGATCACTGACTCAGTTTCTAGCTGGGCCGGGCTCTCGAGGGACACTGCTAGGACAGAGCTTCTGTAGCACTTCCCTCTCTGAGTCTCCTCACCCTGACTGAAGTGCTCAGGCAGCCAGAAGGAAACTTTTTTTTTTTTTTTTTTCTTGGCAGAAGTTGCTGGTTTATATTTAAAAGAACTATTCTGGAGCTTGGAATTTTAATTATTTTGAATCAACTTTTGATTAAATTGTTGCTATTAAATAAAGGATTCATCATCTGGAAAAGACCTTTAACTGGCTGGGAATAACTGCTAGACAGTGTGTTTATTTATTTCAGTTTCTACCTGCTGCTGTTAGACTTTGAGTTTCTTTCCCTGAAGAAACACAGGGAGGTGGGGCACATAAATCAAAATTTTCTTCTGAACTAATTGCCTTGTTCTAAATTGCTTAAAACTTTTGATCTTTTTTCCCTATAAAATTTCAGGATAGAAGGATCATTAACATTAACGATAATATAAAATGCAAAAGTGTTTGTTGAACAGGAAATGGAAGCTTCTCTTCATATTGTGTTTTACTTCTCTTATTTCACAGCTAAATCTGCTCTGTTGAGGCTGGGTGTGATGTAGCAGCACTACAGCCAGGAGGGGTGGTGAGCTGCACCCAGTGTGACTGAAGATTTTCTTTTCTGCATGGTGAAAAAGGGTATCCTCTCCCAGCAAAAATAAATTACACCTAATGTGAATTTTATTAGCCATCAGGTTTTTACCTGGAAAAGAATACAAGAGCTAAGAAAAATTAACCAGAGACATCTGAATGTAATTGGAACATGTGACAGCAAAACGGTCACTCCCATTACAGCAGTTAAAATATTTTTATATATTTAAAAATATTAAAAAAATAATTAAAAATATTTTTATCACACCATATTGAATTGAACATCCTCAGATCCATGCCAAGTGCTCAGCTGAAAATGAGGGGTGACAGGCTGACCATTTTCTTCCACTCCTGGTTATTTTTCTTCTAGGAATGTGGCTGAAGACCTTTCAGGAACTGTGCAGCATCCCTGTTCCTCAGCAAAAAGCTGCATTTCTGCAGTGCTGGAGACTTCAAAGAGCCCCACAAACTGCTAATGCACCTGCTCAGCACTGTGCTGAAATGGCAATAATGAATAATAAATGCTTCTGCCTCCTTCATAACATTAACAAACACTTCTTTTCTCCAGGAAGGTGCACAAAATCCTAATCCATCCTGTGCCCAGACTGGCCACAAAAATACTTTACACAGGTTACAAGAGAAGCCTTTGTGTTGTAACAAAGGCCTTAATTTTTCTTCCTGTTTGCCTTGTACTTCCCAGTTTATATTTATTTATGATTTCCAGCTGTACCCCTAAACAAAAATTCACCAATGTAAAGACTTGATATATAAAGTTCTGGTCATTATATTTGCTTAAATTTGTAAAGCTTACCTGTATGAGAAACGTGTCTATATATAAAGGAAAAATCCTAGGAATGTATAAAACTTGTTTTGGTAAAGTTTGAGTTGAGCAAGTTTGTTGGCCACTGGGTTGATCAGTGATCTTCTGGAGCAATAGCTTTTGGTTTCTTTTCCCGGCCTGGATGTTGAGGAACTGGGTTATATTTTGAATTTCAGCTTTGTTACGTACTTTCAAACTTAATAGTAAAAGTGTTACTTGTGGCTGCAGCAATTACAAGGAGATACTTTGCAAACACTCAGGAAATTCCTCATTCAAGTGAGAAAGGAAGGAAACGGGGAAAAAAAAATTACAATTAAGCCAGATCTAAGTAACACAAATACCACACCAAGGAAAGGTCAGTAAGAGAATTCCCTCTGGGAGGGGAGCAAGGCTGGTGCCTGGATGTACTTCCAGGGCTTCAACACCAATGGATCATTCATGGCAAGCCTCTGTCTGGTGGAGAGAACACAATGGAAAATCTCTGTAATTCTGTCAGGCACTGTGTGACCTGTAATTATGCCCCTATGCTCTTTTATTAATTTACACTCCTGCTTTACTTTGCTTGTGTCCAAGCACATCCATATTATGATGCAAATTCAGCAGCAGGATGAAGGTAAATGTTCCTAAGGGAGTTTTTGTCATACCTGTTCAAATCACGAGTCAGGGGAAAAAAAAAAAGAAAACATTCAAACCATTAATTTAACATGTTAGTACAGATCTGGATTCATTAATAAAATACAAACTTGCTGATGACCAAACCGGTGCAAAGTTAGGTTTCATTTACCTGTGTGAGAGATTTATTTCTCCCTGTGCCTCTCCTGGAACTGCCTATGGAGTAAAATTCCCAGAATAAACGTGACTGTAATGCAACCCCGCCTCAAACAAACTGAAGTTTGTATGTATAGACCACTTGGCTATTTCTAAAGAAAATAAACATGATGTTGGTCTTAACGTGTTCAGCAGCTTTGTTTCTTAAGAATGGTGAAGAAAATGGTGTCTTTGGACATTTCCTTTCATAGGATTGCAACTGAGGTACTACAAATTTTGATTATTTTGTCTCAAAGTACCGTTTCCTTTGTAAGGATAACAGATAACTCCTGTCTCTGTTTGTAACTGCAATAAACATTCCACAGAACCCCAGGGTTTGAAGGGTCCTTAAAGATCATCCAATTCCAACCCCTGCCATGGGCAGGGACACATTTATCTGCAAATCAACAGCACACCTTCCATTTGTCCTTCTGGCACACCGGGATTTCACCGTGTCTGTGCCTGGGGAAAGCAGAAGGTCCGTGTCAGGGAGCAGGAAGGCACCGGGAGGAAGGATCCAGAGATGGCCCTGCTTCTCCTCTTCCAGACCTGTTAAAACAATGTCCCTCTCTTCTCCCCTGGCAACAAGTTCCAGGAATGTGTTACCGGTTGTAATTTTTAACCGTTTAACTGGAATTGATGCCTCTCCTCGTTCTGCTCTCCCTTAAACTTAACCCTGACTGGCTCTGGCGAAGTTGTTTCAGCTGGTGGCCCTTTAAATCTCTTTCTAGACATTTCTCCCTCTGCTGGAGTTGGTAAAACAGGGATAAACCTGCTGCCAGGAGCTCGGGGCAGCTATGGAAGCTGTTCCTGGGGAAACGGCTCGGGGGTGCGGGCAGGAGCTCCGGCCAAGGCGCTCTCAGCACTCCCAGCGAGGGAGGGTCAATAAAGACCCGCAGGGTCCATCCATGGCTTTGGTGTTTCCCTTCCCCGCTGTGCCCGCACCGAGCCGAGCCGGGGGCCCGGGCAGGGCTCGCAGCCCGCACCGCTCGGAGCTGCCGAGCTTCGAGTTGTGGCTCCTGCCCGCCCCCCGAGCCCCGCTGCTGCCGCTCCCTCGTGTCCGTGTGTCAAGGGCGGTTTCTTGGCCGCCCTCCGCGGTAATTTAAACGGCTTTGCCGTCGTAAACCAGAATCTGGGCGAGTGCCAGAGAGGCGTGAAACTTTTCCGCCGTGACTTTGGCCGTCACCGCCCCCCTGCCCGGTCACTCCCCGTTCCCTCCCTCCCTCCCGGTCCCTCCACTGCCCCCGACGGCGGCTCCGGCTGTCCCTGCAGCCCCCCGTCGCCCCCCAAAAAAAACCAAAAAGCGCGATCCGTTTTGATGTTGCCTTCGGAAAAGTTCTCTTTATTTACAAGGGGGGCGCCGGGGATTCCCCCCTGTTTACAAGCACAGATTTGTAAAATTTGCCAGCCCCCCTGACAAAAACGCAAAGGAATGGCTGAGAAATAAATAAACCTCTCCCGCCCTCTGAGGCGGAAAGGCTCCAAGCCAGCGGGGTTCTGCTCCCCCCCCCGGCCCGGGGCTCAGGCGATCCTGCTGCAGAACTCGTCGAAGTCCCTCTCCATGAAGAGCTCGCTCTCGATCACATCGTCCTCCGAGGGGAAGTACTGCTGGCTCTCCTCCTGCGGGGAGCCCGCGGCAGCGGCGGCCCCGGCCCGGGCGGGCGGGGAGCGGGCGGCGGGTCCGGGCTCCCCCGCGCACTCCATCAGCGCCCCGCGGGCGTTCTCCAGCACCCCCAGGTACGAGTCCATGTCCAGCGGGTCCATCTCGCAGTCCGACCCGCCGCTCTCGGTGCCCACCGAGTCCGAGCGCAGGTGCATGAGCTGGTACTTCTCCCGCATCAGGAACTGGTTGGTGTTGCGGGGCGCCCGCATGCCCGGCGCCCGCCGGCCCAGCACATTGACGGGCCGCAGGGAGAGCAGCACCCGCGGCCGCGCCGGGCGGTGGCAGCGGCGGAAGGCGCAGCAGTGCTGCTGCAGCTGCTGGTGCTGGTAGTGCTGGAAGTGGCTGTGCGTGCGGCTGCCCAGCAGCTTCCGCGCCCCGCCGGGGACCCTCTCGCGCCGCCCGGGCGGCCAACGGGAGCGGCTGCCACCCCGCCGGGGCTCGCCGCCCTTCAGCGGCGTCGGGGAGGCGCCCCCCGGCACCCCCTCGCCGCGGGTAGGCTCCCAGGGCGGGCATACGATGAACTCCGCGCGTCGCAGCATCGCGGCCCCTCGGCCTCTCACATGCTCCGAGCCGCCGGGACGCCCCCGCCGCGCTGCTCCTGCGCCGTCGCCTCTCCGGCGCGTCCTCCGCTTCTCTCCGGGCTGAACGGTCGCTTCCCAAGAGCCCTGCGGGGGCCTCTGCGGGCGCCTCTACCTTTTCACGATCCGCTCTGTTTTTTTCTTGAGCGGAGCCCGTTGGCAGCGCATAGCCTGGCTGAACGGCTGCGGGCTGCGGGGCAGCTTGACGGGTTCCAAACCGCCGCTTCGGAGATGGTCTCGCCTACTCCCCGGCTGGGCGCTGCCTGGCTGTCAGCGCTGCGCCGGGCACGGCGCGCCGGGGCAGGGCCCGGGAGCGAGGCGAGCGACGGGAGGGGAGGGCGCCGAGGCTCAGGAGTCGCAGAGAGAACGCGCGCACCGCCCGCCGCCCCGCGCCCACTGCCGGCGCTCCCCTGCGGAACCTGTACTTATCACCTCCGGCGCAGTCCAACTGCCGCGGCGCCGCGGGGGGGAGCCGGGGCAGCACAGCCGCTCCTCAGCCGGCGGGTCCCCGCCAAACTTCGCCCTCCGCGCCCGGGAAGCCAGCAGGGTCCGCGTCACCGCAGCCCGCGCGCTTGTATCTCCCGTGTTATCCCGAGTTATCCCGGGCTCTCTCCCCCCGTGGGCGCGCTTTAGCTTGGCTCAGAGCTGCGGGCGCATTTTGTTCATCCCCCATTCACGAAGGCCATTTACGCGCAGCTCCCGGCGCAAGCACCGTTGCCCGCCCGTCCCTTGCAGCGGCGCTACGCAAACCGCGTACGGCAGCCGTACCTTGCAGCGGCGCTACGCAAACCACTGCGCAAACCGCGTACGGCAGCCCTCCCTTGCAGCGGCGGTACGCAAACCGCGTACGCCGCCCGTAAGGGGCGCTGACGGGAGGGCGGCGAAATGGCCGCGGGGGCAGCGGAGAGGGAGAAGGGGCGGCCTGAGGCCGGCACCGGGAGCTGGAAAAGCCGCGGCGCTCGGTGCCAGTGCCCGCGGCCGCCCTTCCTCTGTAGCTCCAGGCTTCGGCCGGCGCCACCGCCGGGGAGCGGTGACCTTCCCGCGGGTCCCACAAAATGGTGCCCGCGCCTTCCCCCTCAGCCGCTTCACGCCAGGGGAGTCCCCTCCTGAGGCTTCACGGTATTTTTTTTTTTTTTTTTCTTTTCTTCCCTTTAACCTCTCCAGCTGAATCGGTGCTTTTCCATCAGTATAGAGTGAAAAATGAGAGCAGAGACATTCATTCCTGTAGATTGGGGAATGCCACAGATACTTGTGGTGGGCCTTGGTCCCTCTACTACAAATTTCCCCTTGATTTTCCAATCTATTTTGGCTGGGGTTTTTTTGCCCTGTTGTAACTAATCTGACAGTATCTTCCCTGTTCATCCTTCCCCATGGCCAATCTGTTAATGAAAAATAAGCTCAGTGTTGCCCAAATGCTGCCAAGTAAGAGCTGTGCATGAAGGGCAGCAACTCCCATGCAGGTAACATTTTATTACAATTTAACAGTGAGGGGCAAAGAAGGACAAAATTCAGGGGGGACAAGGTAAGAATCTGGGCTAAGTACAGAGTCAACATTGCCAAAAACAAATTGCCAACATTTGTCTGTTTCACTGCTTTAGAGTCTGTATTTCTAAGCAGTGTTTGTTTCAAATCCCATTCAAGAATGATATGGTATTCCGTTTAAACTCAGCCGGTGTTATCACCTGTGTGTTTTACAAACGAAAGGCCAAAATGGAAAGAGTTGGCACTGGAGCAAGCAGCAGCTGCCTAAAATCTGTAGCCTCTGAGATCTGTGGGGATGGGAGAGCAGGGGGAGGCTGCAGCCCTTCCAGAGTTCATGAGGGTGTCTATAAAGAAATGCCACATCATGTGGTGGAATCCACATCCAGAGTTGTCACAGGCTTTTTCATGGATGTATTAGGCAGCAGTGTGGCTTGAATAAACTTGTGCCATTCCAAATTTCCCTCCTGGATACAGAACAACCCAGAACTCTGTGTTTGTACGGGGGCTCTGCCCTGGCAACCACACGCACCCAGTCTCTCCTGTCTGGCTGCTCAGCCCAGCTTAGCCTGGCCTCAGTTCCCATTTTCTCTTCTGTTTCTCCGAGTTTGGTGCAGATTGAGTCTGCATTTCTTTTTAGCTGTTCTAGAAGGATGTAGGAATTTTTGTGTAGAAAGGAGCCTTGCGCTGCTTTGTGCAGGCGAGGATTCCAGTTAATGTGCCTCCCTTCACGTCTGGATTATCTCTAATCCACACACTGACACTGCCTGCACAGACCAGTGAACTCATCCTGTGCCCAGCCCTGCAAATCAAACTCTAAAGCTTCTATTGAAACCCTTATTGGTACCTACATCTCTATTAGTAAATCTGTTTTTAGAGCAATTTGAAATCATTACCTGGAGGCAGCTGAAGTGTTTGTGCCATTATTGACCTGGCCTTCATTCCCCGTGCACTGTTCTGGTCAGGGTTCGGGTGTGCAGGCTGGGAAGAGCATCCCTCTCCCTCCCTCATCTTCCTGGTTCACTTCTGGTTTTTCCCTGCCTTTTCACAGCTGTTTTCAGCACTGGAAAAGTGGAGAAAATGTTTTTGAATGTATCACAAAATGTTTTGTATTTTCTCACTGGTTGCCACCCAGCAATAATATTTTTTCAAACCCTTAAGTTTCCTTTGACATGGGGGAACCAATATACAAGTTGTGGTGGGGGCTTTTTTTGTTTGTTTGTTTTTTTAGCAGCAGAGGAGGGACTTCTGTTGTAGCTACAGCCTTAAGAATTGGTGTCTTGGGAGATTTTAGAGTATCCCTTTAACAGAAGTGAGGTCGAGCTCCCTAGAAGAGTTTGGTAGAAGGCTTTGGTATCCAGTTACTGGGAGAAGCCCAGTGTCCTGGTCTCGCTGGGTTAGAGCCGGATGGGGTTATCCAGGACACTCAGCATAGCTGCTGCTCGGGTTTGGGCTCGGGGCCTGCGCCTGAAGCCTGTCCCCGGCCCACGGATCGGGCTCGTTTCACCCCCGTGCCCTCAGGACTTTCCCCGTGGCCGTGAGGGGAACTCCCGGGCCCGCCCCGACCCCTCACGGGGCCTTCCCCAAGCCCCGCCCTCGCCCCGCCCCCGCCGCCTCCCACCCAATCAGGGCCCGCGGGGCGGGCACGCGGGCAGAGTTCCCGAGCTGCCTCGCGCCGCCGTGAGGCGCCGCCCCGAGTGAGCTCATGCCCAATGAGCGGCCGCCTTACAAAGCTCCTTAGTGCGGCCGCAGAGAGCCGCGCGCTGATTGGCCGCGGCGCCGGCGGTGCTTCCGGCCATGCTGCGCCGGGCGCGATTGCATCATGGCGGGACGGAGGTGAGCGGTGATGGGGCACGGCACGGCCCGGCCCGGCCCGGCTCCTCGGCCGCTCACGGCTCTGCCGGCCGGGGTTGGCTCATGCGGACAGCGGGCGGCTCTGAGACGCGAGGGCAGGCCCGCTCCGGCGGCGTGTCGGGGCGCTCGGCGGGGGAGCCGGTGCTGGGCGGTACCTTTAGGGGTGTCCCAGGAAAGCGGCGGCTCGGGGCCCGGCAGGTGCCTGTGCTGTCACCGCGGCAGCGCTGTCCGGCCGGGCTGGCAGCTTCCCGCCGGCCTTTGGCGTTATAAGCTCGTGTGTTGTGTGTACAACGTCACGTTCATGTGTGTGTTTTACTCCCTGAGGGCTGTGCATTTTTTTTTGCTTTTCCGGCAATTTAAGGGTTATTTTAGCAGGTAGTATTAAAGATTAGCCAGATGCAGGGCTTAATACTTAGCAAATCTTGGTTTCATCAGTTATTTGTACAGAGAACTTAAGGTCCCCTACAACATGTAGTATGTTTTAAGTATTCTCTTCAGCATCCTTTTGATAGGGTGGATTTGATGAATACACCCTTTTTATTGCTGCAGCTGCGGTGTCTTTGATATATCCAGCAAACGTGTGCTTCCACACCCCGGGAGCCTTTTGGAAACTTTAGAAAGCACTTTTATTCGGTTTGGTGACATGCTTAGAAAGCAGCTGTCAGGTAATAGAATTTAATTGTCACATAAAAGGCAGTGTTCTGTAACTCAGCTGACACTGGTTTCTGGGTTTTTATTAAAAAGACATAGTTCAAAGTTATTTCAAGATAACCTAGATTTTTTTTTCACAATGAAATGTTATAATTTTAATCAAGGCAGTATGATGACAATAAAACTTTTTTAAGCCATCACAAGATCCAGTGTAAAACTGGGCTCTTGCATAGCATGAAGCTTTTCTATCTAAGGACAGCATTAATTGATGAGTGTGCTTGTTGCTTTAGCAATGCTTTAATTGGCTTTTCAGTATTAAAGGAAAACCTTTCAGGGGGACAGCAGGGCTAATGTTGCAGTTTTATTCCATGTATAAGACACTAGCTGACGATTTTCAGATGCTTGTTCTGTAGTTCAGCATTCTTTTCCCATCCAGTCATTCTTTTGTTTTAACCTTGGTTGTTTCCATCCCTTCTAGAAATGGAGAATTTTGATTATCAGGTGAACAGTTTAGACTGATGTTACCCCAGAACAGTAACTAAAAAGGCAGAAATGGGGTGCCAGGTGTGTGTGGAAAACAGAACATTGTTGAACTTTGGAGAAGGCAGCTGTAGGTGGAGGGTCCTTGTCTGTGGAGGGAGCTTTGGTCTATTTTACAGAATAGTTTATGGGAGAAGGTGACTGGAATAAGAGTAAGAGACTGATCATAAACCCCTGGAAATCAGAAACCTTCTGTACACTTTTAGTTCTTCCTGTGTCTTTGTACTTAGATTTTCTCAGTCAACAAAATATTTTGAAATCCACTGTGTTTTCATCATGTGTCTGATGTATGGAAAATACAACAATATTTCCCAAATATGGGTTCACTTCATTCATAGTGGTGTTGTAATTGAATTTTTTATTGATAAAAAAAATATTTGAAAAAGCACATGTGAACTTGCTTTTATGGTTTTAATGCTTTTTTTTTTCTTGTAGATAAGAAGGCCAGCTTAAGTCTCAGACTGCTGTAGTGCAACCTCCAAACTTTGACACCTTTGGTAGTGAATGTCAGTATCCTCTAGAAAAGTGAGTGTACTTAAAAAAAAAATTGTTTAATGGTACATTGCCTTGACCTCTAACACTTGATGAATAAAGAGCCCTCCTTGTGTTTACTGATCTCTGTAAATGTGAAGTGCTGTCTGAAAATACAGTTTTATTAGATGTGTTTATGTAATTTCTGTAATATGGTTTGTGGTGTTTTTGCTTAGTCTGTGTTTAAAGTAATGAAGTTGTCCTTGATTATTTTGTGATTTAAAATACCTAGACTGCTTATAATGAGCTTTTTCTGTGCTGCAGAGATAGTCATACCTCTGTCTATAAAATAATTGTTAGATGTTGGCTTTTTTCCTCAGCTGAGGCTGAACCATGGCGAGCTTTTCAACATGCTCTTGCTTTTTAACTCAGTCTGTTTAAAATTCTGGTTTGCAACTTGGAAAAAAATACCCAGCAGTGATGTTTGCATGTTAATTCCCAGCTGTATTCTTTCCCCCTGCCCTGCTGCAGTGAAGCTGTGCTGGTGCTGGGAGTGAGGCTGGCTCCGTGCCCCGTGGTTGCTGGGCTCTGCTGTGCCGTGCAGTGCCCGGTGCTGAGGGGGGCCCACAGTGAGGCTGTGAGCCACGCAGGGAGGCTGTGAGCCCTGAGCAGCCTCCACAGCCCTCTCACAGGCACAGCCCAACCCCAGGCTGCCTCTGCTGCTGCAGCCACACCTGGCAGCTGGCCAGCCTCCAGAGCCTCTGCGCTCAGCTCTCCTTTGGGCAGGGCTGAGCTTCAGCTGAGGGGAACATGCAGCTCCTTAAACCTCAGCTCAGCTGGCTTGTGGGAGATAAAACCTTTGAGGCTGAATTCTTTTATCATTTCCATTGTCTCTGTGATCAAATCACTGAGAAACCACGTGGCTTAATCAGTGCTTTGAGGCACAATGGTGAAAACTCTCCTACAAGTTGTGTGTAGAGTAACTGATTACACATACCCTACACATTACTCTACACAAGATTGCTGGCACAGCCTAATGGAAAATGCTCTCTTAAACATCTAAACAGTGTGAAAAAATGTGCAGTGAAAAGGAGCCCCTTCTTCAGTAATTTAAAGTGAAACTCTCTGATACAAAAGTGCTCAGGCTGGTTATCACCTTTCCAAAATACATCCAGGCCATGTCCATGTGTTCCTTGTCAGCCCCTGATCTCCCCTCCAGATGCTGTGCATCAAGTTGTGGGATTCTCAGTTATAATAACAGGATAATGATAAAGGCTAATTTGGGTTTATTGGTGGAGAGAATGACTTGGCATGAGTGCAGAAGTGGTGGAATTGCTCTGTAGCACATTTTTTCATAGGGCTTCAAGCCTTGAGCTGGCAATTTTTGTGATTCTGGTGTTCTGGGTTCCATTTTGGAAGGTTTTTGGAACCTCAGCTGTAACTGGAAGAATTGTCTCCATGCATTTGCCTTTATGGTTAGTTGCTGCTTTATGGTTAGTACTTACAAACCTGAGTAAATCACAAAACTCAGGCCTTGTGCCTTTACTTGCAATTCTCTAATGCTGAGTGAAGCTCCAGGCTGTGGAAGCTGCTTCTGGTGTAAGTGTGCTCAGGAGCAGCAGCACTAAAGTGAGAGCTGGAAGAACCCTTTTATTCTGTAGCATCATCTATTACAGCTTCATAACCAATTTTCTCCTGTTAGGGAGCTGCTGTCTTAAAACACCCTTATTCCCCAGAGCTTTGTTTAGTTCTTGCCGTGGCATTTTATTGAAATCTGACCCCTTTCCATCTCATAGCAGGTCTGGAACCAGGCAACTGTTGTGTGTTCCTAATTATGTTGAGAATTCCTCTTCCCCGTGTTGCTTGTACAGCATGGAAGTGGCCCATTGGGGCTTAGTTTTACTTTCAAAACTCAAGTTCACCTTTGCAGTGCTTTTCAACTGTGCTCTCTGCAGTCTGGCTGCTTTTAGGGGCTTCTGAGATTGCTGGCACAGCCTGATGGAAAATGCTCTCTTAAACATCTAAACAGTGTGAAAAAATGTGCAGTGAAAAGGAGCCCCTTCTTCAGTAATTTAAAGTGAAACTCTCTGATACAAAAGTGCTGAAGGTCGGCTTGAACTTGAAAGCTTTTCCTGAAGAAAAAAATCCTGAACCTGTAACCAGAAAATAATTTACCCTTTGACTGTTTTCCCTGGGAAACAGAAATAAAAACGTGATAAAAAAGGGAACAATCATAGTTGAGTGAAGGTAGAATCCTTTTACTGTTCCAAAACTTTGGTGCCAGTCAGTAAAAATTAGGCTTTTTTTAGAATGGAGTGCTGCAATGAATCAGGCTCTTTGGGAAACTGAGCTTTGGATTGGTGATATGGATTTAAAAGATTTAATTTGTATTTGTGGAGTTATTTTTTCTCACTTCTGTTCAATATTTATTTTTCTCTCCTTGATCCTTGTTGGAAAGAATGGTTCAACAAGTTCCAGAAACCATAAATTTTCCAAATGAGGAAGAGAAGATATTGACGCTCTGGAAAAATCTTAATTGTTTCAAAGAATGCCTGAAGCAATCAAAGAACAGACCTAGGTAAGAATAAGTTAAAAGCTGTAGCAACTGTGTGTGGCAGTGCAGGGCTTGGCTGTAATTATTCTTTGTTTTTCCTTGGTTCTGTAAACAGCAGCTGCTCCCTTTTCCAACAGCAGGCCTGGCTCATGCTGCTGTCCCTTTATATTTCACTTGGTGAAGAATCAGCAGTGTTCAAACAGTTGTAACAAACCTGTAATTTCCTGCCTGGTGGGTTTGTAAGAGAAATGGGGAGGTAAGCAAAGAACTTTTGCTGCTGGGGTGTTCCATGGGAATCCTGGCAGAACTGGCAGTGGCAGGAGCTGAACAAGTTGGAATGTTCCCTTCAGTCCCACTGCCAGCATGGCACCTGTGCTGACTGATGATGGAGGAGGAAGGAATGGATATTTTCCTAGGGAAACACCTATAAGGATGGATTCACCCTGTCTGAAGGGCTGCTGCTCAGGTTTTGCTTCCATGAGGAATGTTTTGTGTTGTAGGTTTAACTTCTACGACGGGCCCCCCTTTGCCACCGGGCTCCCCCACTATGGGCACATTCTTGCAGGAACCATCAAGGACATCGTGACCAGATTTGCTCATCAGAGTGGTTTTCATGTTGACAGAAGGTTTGGCTGGGATTGCCATGGCTTACCTGTGGTATGTGTCATGAATTTACCTGCAGATACTTCTGTTGGTTCTTCTTTCCCTGTTTTCCTCTGCTTTTCACTCATGTTTCTGTTGCTCTTAAACTGACATTGTTGCTAAAGGGAAAATGGAATTTCCTTGTTCAGTGTGGTGAGTTGAGGAGCTTCCTACTGGTCACCTGCACTCTCTTCATAACTGTGAACCTGTATTTATGTGGTACATTTTTCAGAAAGTGGGTTTTTTTGTTCATTTTTAAAAAAGATACTAAAGCAACAGGCCAGGATGAGCCTGTGAAATCCCTGCCTAGTTCAGGTGCAGCTCTCATGAAATCTCAAAAGATTAAAGGAGGCCCCTGAGCCTCATTAGAATGTATAGGACACATAAACTATCCAGGGAAATCCTGAAAGCTTTTGATAACAGGATGTTTTGGTTGTTTTCCATGCCCCCAGGAATATGAGATTGACAAGACTTTAGGCATTAAAGGGCCAGAGGATGTGGCAAAGATGGGGATTGAAGCTTACAACAAAGAGTGCAGAGGGATTGTGATGAGATACGCCAAGGAGTGGGAGGTGAGTGAAGGCTCAGTCCATGCTCTGCTGAGCATTTCTAAACGTGTTTGTGCACAAGTGTTTCAGGTGAGGTGAACTTCATCCTTTTGTGTGATTATGTGCATAAAGCTGGTGTCTTTAAGCTCCTCTGTTTCACCCTGTGATCCTGAAAGGGGAACAAAAAGAGCAGCACCCTTGTGGCTCAGAACAGAGACTGCTGTGCTGTCAAGAGAAGGTTACTTGCAGGTTACCTGGAGCTCAGAGTGTCTAATGAGATATACTGAACAAATAATAGATACCTGGAACATTTTCTTTCTTTGTGTCTCCTCTTATACAGAAAATTGAAAGATCTGTCTTTGCTTTTCAAATGGAGCCATTAAAGAAAATTAACATTAACCTTGCTGCTTTTCTGCTCCTCCTTCCCCACTGTCTTTTCATTGCCAGAGTGCAAGGCAGCAGCTTCTATTTTTGGAAGAACAGAAATTCTCACATCTGGTTTTGTCACAAGAGGTGTGGGTAAACCCTCAGTCTTCCCAGAGAATATTTGTGTCAGCTTTACATCCCAGGAATACAGGGGGAGAGCGTTGGTGTGTGCAAGTTTGAAGAATAGTAGTTCTCTAAAATGATTTCCAATAAAGTTTTATCTTAACCATCTTTTTTTTTTTTCCTAGGCAGAACATAGGATAATCCTAATTATTTTAATTTTTCCTCTTGCAAAAGGTCTTCTGCTTCATCACACAGCTCTGCATATTTCTAGTCCTGCTGTATTTCTTTTCATGGAAATAGCAGTTTCTTACTTGAGTATCTCCTTTGCCTCTTGCCTTTGGGAGCATTTTGAAGTTATGGCCATTGTCTGAAGAATCCAGAGCTGCCTTGGGTAGAGTAACTGTGGCCTTAACCTCAATGAGTGGCTGGATGAAAAGCAGACAATACAGAAAAGCAGAAACACAACATTTCAAATTGCACTCTGAAATGTTGTATTTCAAACCCATCACAGTTAATTCTTTGCTGCTTTTAGAAATAAAAATAGCAAGACTCATTCTGGTTTGCTGTGGTGGTTTAACCCCAGCTGGCAGCCAAGTGCCAATGAGCGGAGATAAGAGCAGTTTAATTGAAACAAAATATTATAATGATGCTAATGATAATAAATATAATAAAAGAGAAGAGAGAGGGAGGAATGAAAGCCAAGTGATGCTCAGCCTGTCTCTCCCAGTGATTCACAGCTCCTGCTCAAGTCCCCCAGTTTCTGTGCTGTGGAGTGTCCCTTTGGGCAGGCTGGATCAGCTGTCCTGGCTGCTCTCCCATCCAGTCCTTGTGCAGCTCCTGCCTGGCACAGCCTGGGAAAATGAGAGCTCCTTGTGCAGGGCAGGCACTGCTCAGCAGCACCTGAGCCAGCAGTGGGTTAACAACATCATTGCCATCCTAAATCCAGAGAACAGCACTTTAGCAGCTATGAAGAAGAAAATTAACTCTATCCCAGCCAGACCTGGAACATTTGTGGTTCATTTTCCATCTTTTAACTTGCTGTGCTTCACCAAGTGGTGTTTTTGCAGTGCTGGTTAGTCCAAGCACTTGATCTTTGGTGATGAATTGACTTTATATTTTGTTTTGTTTGTAAACTTGTGTATGTATGTGTGTATTTTAGATGATAAAAATGTAATTTGTTTAAATATCTTCTGACCTGTAATAAATTCAAATATTTTGGAATAATGCTAGGAGAGGAATTACTAACATTCCTGTTAGAGTGTTTATTTTCTACCTGGAGTGGTTAGCAAATATTTGAACCTCTTGAAAAAATAGAAAAGGTTCCTTGGCTGTGAGAGATCTTACAATGCTGAGACCAAATGTCATGCTCCAACTTTGTGGATCCTTGTGCTAGTCAATCCTAGGCTATGGATCTTGCTAGAGGAATGTCAGAGTGGCTTAAAGGTCAGGGTGGAAACTGATCCATGGCAGGAGCTCAGGTGTTGTATGACAATGGAGAGGTGAGAGAATGAATGTTTTGTGTTCACTTGGCTGGTTTGACATTCAGTGTGGGCTGTGTGGAACAGCTTCAGGGCAGGTGTCCCTGGCTTGGCTGCCTGCAGGGCTGGGGGTTGGCTGGCTCTGAATCCCAGTTGTCCCAGTGAATCCCACAGCTGGCTCATTCCTCATTAGTGCCTGGATGTGACCATGATCTGTCCTGAGACAGGGGCTGCACCTGTCTCTGCTGTGCCTTTGGCAGCCCTCTCATGGCTCTGGGAAGTCAGAGAAAGCAGTTGGCCCTGGAATAGTTTGGTAACTTGTCACATATCAATATCTTTCAGCATTTCTTTGTCTTCAAGTTACATAATGTTTTCATGTAACTGAAAGCTGATAGACTAAGTCTTCTGGGTTTTCACTGTCTCTGCAACAAGTGGTTTTAAAAATAGAAGTGAGACCACTGTAATGAAAAGCAATTTTCAGGCATTTGAACCTTGGCTGAACCCTGAGTGATCCACCATTTTTAGTTGATGAATGGTCCAAGTGATCTGTCATTTTTGTTGTGTTGAACACATTTGCCTGTTGTGTGACCTTGGTTCTAAATAACCATGCTCATGGTTTCATTCCTTCCTTACCTATTTGAATACATTGTTTGGAACTATTTATCAGGCTGAAATATTTTATAGATATATTTTATTGAGATGGGACAAACACTGCACTTAAAAACCCAGCTGATTTTTATTTTACAGAATAAATGTTGGTAATGTGATGATGCATTGTTAAGATGCCATTCAATCTCTGTGTTTGTGTCTTCACAGTTCAGTGTTACCAGATTAGGACGCTGGATTGACTTTGAAAATGATTACAAAACTCTTTACCCCGAGTTCATGGAATCTGTGTGGTGAGTGAACATGCATTGCTTTATGGATTTGAAATGTGAAGAAGACTTCACTCATTGCCAACATGAGTTGGCCCATGTATCACTAGAACTGTTCTGAAAATGCCAAATGCAGATAAAACATCAGGCAGAGTAATTAAAGTGATGTGAAATCTCTTGATGTCCAAATGACAGAATTGTCCCATTTTTCCTTCTCCAGAATAGCAGGGCTTTGCAAAATAAAGTGCACCAACACTGCCTTTAGTGAGCCCTGAAATCTTACTGCTCCATGTCAGCTTAAAAACAGTTCTGAAGATCTATTAATATGTTCCTTGGTTGGTTTAGGAAATTACATTCTATCTCTGCATTCTTGATGTTTTCCACACTGTCAGCTGTAAATGGGCAAACTGTCCAAGCTCAGTTTAGCTCCAAACCTCTTCCTCAAGCCTGAATTTAGAGGCTGTGAATCTGCTGTTATCTTTTTCTTGGCAGCACAGTTTGACAACTGTCTTGGACTCCTGGTGTAGAGCTTAATAAAGTTTGGGTGTTTTGGCAATGTATTCAGGGTGCCTGTTGGGATTTCAAAAGACAAGACAACCACACAGGTTAAAGGTAATCAGATTGCTTTAACACAGTGAAGAAATGGCAACTGTGAGTTCTTTGGGTGCTAGAATGACCAGGTGAATTGCAGGGAGAAGTTTAGCATAGTATATGCTGACAAAAAGGCATTGAAAAGCAAATTATATGCATAATAAAATTATTATTGAATATTTGGTAATATTAGCTTTACTAATCAGCTTTAATTGTAAAGTTTAATTGTTAGTTTCAGACAGTTGTGACAATGGATTGACAGACCTTTTAGATGTTCCTGAAGCTACTGCAGAGGGCTGAAGTGCCAGTGAGATTTCAGTGAGCTTGGGAAAGATGGTGGGAAGGCAGCAGATGTTTAACTCACTCAGCTGAAAAAACCCTGCATAATTATAAAGCCAAAACTGACAAGAAATCTTGATTTTGTAAATTACAAAAATACTTAGTGGCACCTCAAATCCTGTTTAACTGGCAGCTTAAAAAGCAAACCTGCCTTAAGTTAGCTGCAGGGTCTCTCTCAGCAGCCCAAGCCTTTTTTTTTTGGTGGTTTGTTTCTCCACCACCTCTTCAAAAGGCAGTTTCTGGTCTTTCACTTGTGTTAAAGAGATCACTTCCTCTAATGCTTGCTTTGATACAAACTGAATTATATTGATCTAAAAGCTCAGTGAGATTTCAGGAAGTATGTAGGCAGACAGCCTCTTAATTTTGTACTGTTTTTGCTTCCTGATACTGTTAAGTTCCTGTTTAATCATGTAAAGAAACACATTTTCTGTTTTTAAAAATTGGGGTTTTTTTGGAAAGTCTCCTTGGACTGTCTCAGGGCTGAAGGAGATAATGCTTAAAGTGAGCCCTGTCACTGAGGTTAGAGTGGTGCTTTTGGCAGGATAATACACAATTTCCTAAAAATTAAATAAATTGGATGGTTACCCAGGCACTCATCAGACCCACAAGGTGTTACTGAAGTTACTTTCCATGTCCATCAGGAGTGTTAATTTGAGCTGCAGGTTCTAGCATGCTTCTCTCACGATTCCATTTTTTTCCAAGCTTCTTTTGAAATGATTTTTTTTAAAAATTAAAATTTAGCATTCAGCTATGTACGAAAGAGAAACTGCAGCTGAGTTTCTGCATTGACTGCCCTGGAGACCACATTGGCCTGTCCAGTGCTTTTACCTTGTTGTTCTGTCTGTGGGAGTACAATGCTGATTTTAGGCCCAGAAAAAAACCCTGGGTATGAAAATGGTAGTGGGCATGGCAGCTGTAGGCTTTGTGGTTAAAATATGGTAAGAAGTTTGTCTTTAGTCATATAAACAACTAAAACAGTCTGTTTAGGTTATTTTTTTTCTGGTCTGTAGCTCTTCCTGCAGCTCTGGAGTGGCCTCAACTGGAGTTTCTTTGGGACATGTGGTGTTTTCTTCCTTGTTTCTGTTGAATTCAGTGAGATAACCTAATACTTGTGATAAATGTTTTCAGTGGTGGCTGATTTGATCCAAATTATTTAGATTGGAAATATTTAAGACTCAGACACCAAATACATCTGTTTTTCAGTATTGCTACAAAACATTATTAATAAGCTTAGAATGCTAGAGAACATTTCTTTTTCATATTTATAATAATTTTGGTGGAAATGACTACTTTGGCATTTTGATGCTCTGTCATATGATGACTGACTTAACTGAATTTTCAGCCTGCTGAATTTTGACTTACAACAAAACATTAATTGGTAGAATTGTGGTATCCTGGCAGAATTTCTCAGGGGATGATTGAAAGTTGGTGTCAGTAAGAGGTGATGCTGCACTGGTTTTGCAAGTTAAGATTGAGTCAACTCTGCACATATTAAATAAATAGAACTTTTAAGTTCTAATTCTGTAGAATTTGTCCTGCAGCCAGCTTGGATCTCAGTTAAAAAGTGCCCTTCACTAGAACAGTGCAGAGAGTGATGGTTTTGAGCTGGCATGGCACAAACATGAAATACATTCTTGCCTTTTCTTTGTACAGTCACAAGACACATCCAGTGAAATGGAGTTTGGTGCGAGCTTAAACTTCTTACTGAGGTGATCTGAAAGAAACCTCTGGGAGTTGGAATAACTAAATTATTACAGATGACTGCCCTCACTGCTGGGGCGTCGCACAGGTGTGGGCTGGGTGTGTTTGCCCCTGGGGGCGGCTCTCCCTGGGCTGGGGGGTGGGATGAGGGCTGGCTCTGCTGTTCCCGGGGTGATGGCAGTGCTGGGCCTCTCCTGCTGCTGCTCTGGAAGGGGCTCCAACAGATTGCTGTCACCATCTAGTGCCCGAGTGAGCAACTGCGGGCCTGAGCTCCCCTCGGTGACAGAGCTGGGGAGAGCTGGGCTGAGCTGGGCTCACACGCCCCCTGCCCCCAGACAGGCCCAGCACTCAGCACTAAACCACAATGATCTCAGAACAGCTCTCTGAAGAGAAATTCTCCTCACAGATTTCTAGAAATAGATTTCTCCAAATAGAAATCGCTATTGCATTCTGTGTATTCCATGATTAGTGATGCTCTAGAGAGATACTGGTGATAAGAAATGTGGATTGTCCATTTTTCTATGAGCGACCTGTATTTTTTCCCTCATTCTTGTATTTCTTTTGTGCTTTAAGTGTTCTAGTCCCCTTGTTGTTGCCTTCTCACCATTCCAGTATCTCCTCAGATTTTCTGGTGTACAGGTATTTTGCATTGCTGGCTCAATCCAGAATCTCTCAACAAACACTGTTCCAAAAATTACAGCTTGGAGGGCAGACCTGGGGCAGGATGATCTCTCTAGGCCAGGATTTTGAAGCTTTCAGTGGTAGTTGAACACAGAATTTGGCAACTTCTGTGCTCAACAATTCTTAGGCCCTGGAAGAAAGAAATACTTTTCCTGACTTCCTTAAGGAGCTCTCTTTCCAAGATCTGTTCTAAAGATAGGTTGTGTTTGTTACTGGAATTCATGTTCCACTTAGGTTTATGCTTTTTGGATTCACATCCAGTGTTTTTTGAGTACTTTTTTGTTTTGGTTTTTTTTTTGTCCCTAAGCATCTGTTTTTGATTGTTGCTTTCATTTTGATTTCCTCTTGTTTTTCAAGTGTTGTCCATGAGTTATAGGAAAACCTTTTCCTCAGAAGCTCTGCTCCCCATGGTGCTGTTAGGAGGCAGTGTTTGCTGAACTTTTAAATGACAGAGCTTCTTACATAGCATGGTGTTTGTGCCTGGATTTGTTTGGTAGGTCTGCAAAGGCCATAAAATTGTCTTTTTATCTTGATATGAACTGATGTGAGGTCACACAGCAATAATTTTGTCCATTTAGCTAAAGTACCATCGATATGTTGAAATCATAGACCTCTAGATCCTCTTGTCCTAATGCCCCCAGAACTGTTTACAGTTCCTGCTGTTTTTTTCTTTAAAGAGAAAAAAAAAAAGGGGGAGAAGGCACATAATACCTGTTTGAAAATAATTTTCAGTCTTAGTTATGAGTTAGTTCTCTGGGAAGGCTGGAGTTCTCAAACCCTCAGAAAACCCTTAGATACTGATCATTGCAAGCAGAGCCTCTTGATCTCCCAAAGGAATGGCATTAAGAACTTGGGAAGCTCCAAGATCAAACCCTTCTCTTTGATCTGAACTGGGTGTATGTGTTTGAGAAGTGCAGCTTGCTTTTGCACAGTGATATGTTGGATTGTGTGTGGGATGCCAGGGATGTTTGGAGTGCTGCATTGACTGATTCAATATCTTCTGGAAGCAAAAGCTCTCTTTGCAGGAGTTTGATTACATTCATGTGGTGTTTGTGACTTGGATGAACAAATGTTGCAGGAAGGTTCTGGATTTTTGGGAGTTCTGGGGAGAGCAAGGCTTTGTTATTGACTGGGCTTGAACCTCATGACACTTCAGGAACAACAAACTGTTCACCTTGGAAGTTAGACATTCCTTGCACCTTTAGAGAGCAGATTCTCTCTTAACAAGAAGCTGAAATTTGCATCTTGAATTTTACCATTTCCCAAACTGCATTTTTCTTCACTAAAGGTCTGAGTGCTGCTCCTACAACCAAGAGGATGCAACTAAATTTATTTATATTTGAGGAGAAATGCAGCAGAATTAGAGGAACAAGACTTAATTTCTTATTTCTATGAGTAAATGTTTTGTTTGTCACTAGAAAGGAGCTCTGTGGTTTTGGATTATTATTAATGGATTATTATTTTTTTTTCAGAAAGCACTGCATTTTCAATTTTGGCTTGCAAACCTGGGGCCCTTTTCTTGCAAAGCGTCCACATTTTTCAAACATAAGGATTAAACCATGCTTTGTGAGGTTTTTGTCTAAAATATTGTGATGACCCTTCAATCAAAACATGATCTCCACCTGTAGGTGACTCTCACTGTTAGAACCATCTCATCTTTGGCAGGTGCTGCCTTTCAGGTGGGCACTGCTGCAGGGGTATCATCTCTGCAGCTCTGCTGGTCACACAGCAGCAGCTCCCAGCAGCTTTTTTGTTAAGGAAGCAATTTTAGGTGCTTTTTAAGATAACAGAAGAGCTTCTGTAGTGGTAATGAGGGCTATGGCATCAAACAACAGTCTTGACTCAATTATAATTCTCTTTATTCCGCTGTGTGAGGGGACAGGTTGTGACAAAGCCCAAATGAGTGCTGGTTGTGGCTGTGAGGAGCTCAGGGGAGGGATGTGGTGTGCAGCCCATCCTTGCTCTGCAGGACACAGCTGGAGCTGGGATGTGCAGTGGGATGGGATTGCCACAGGAGGGAGATGCCGGCCTGGATTGGGAGCCTGGCAGCTCCACGTAGTGCTCACCTTTCCTGAGCAGCTCCCTGAGTTTACAGTTATATTTACTGCTGCATTAAATATTCAGTGTTTCTCTGAGTAGTTTTTGTGTGCTGTTAGTAGGCAGTGTTCTATAGAAAGGAGAGTGGAGTTTTTTTCTATAGGTGTTTTAGCTGCTGTTTTTGAAAGGCAAATAGAACACCTTCACTAGGAATGCTGTCACTTGTCACAGGCTGCATTAATTATGCTCTGAGGGGGTAAGCATACATTTAAAGTTATTTTAACTCCCACAAAAACTTATGCAGTTAGCCAGCTCAAATTTATATGCTGAAAGCTGGTAAAACTATATTCAGGGATCATTTTTATGAAAAACTGATCTAGATTTATGCAAGTCTAAGGTGATAAACTTAAAATCTCCACTGTAAAGTAGCCACTTGCTGCTATGTTTCAGATTTGGGTTGGGGGTCAGGCAGCCACATCTTGCTTGTGGGTGACATTTCTTGATTGAACAAGGTTTCTTTAGAGTTGTGTGTAAGGTAAGGCACCTTTGTAGGAGTGCATAGCTCTGAGAAACTCCTGGGTTGGCTCCTCTGTGGTAGAACTTGATGCTGCTGAGGGTCTCAGAGGCTTTTTCCATCTCAGACTTTGGATTATATAATTTTTCTGATGTTAGTGACCGCTCATAGGAAAGTTTTGGACTTTTACTAGAGGCCCATGGATGAATCTGAGTGGAAAGCACATCTTTTCCATGTGACATTCTGTATTTTCTCCAGCTGCCTCATCTACAATGTAATTATTCTGATTAAGGCACCACAGGACTTGATGTCAGCAAGCCAGGACATGTCTTTTGATATTCTTATTTTGGGCCACAGATAAAATCAGCGCAATAATCTACTTGTGTTTTTTGTTGAAGATGATAATTTCAAGCATAGAAGACAAGACACTGACTGAAATACAGGTCCAGATTCTCAAGCACAAAATGACAGCCTGCAGAAAAAAAATGCTGCTTGCCAGGATTGGGTTGGTTGCTTAGCAATGAGCTATTTATCTGCAAAAAGGGACCCAGAAAAGGGATCAGGATGGTTTGAAAACATAGTTTGAATAAAGGAGCTTTTAAAGTCAGCGGAGTTTAACAGTTTTTCTGTGAAATTGGAAGTGACGAGGCTCTGCAGCAGCTCTGATTTGTGAGTTGAAGCTGGCAGGGTTATTTAAGGCTTGCCCTCTCCTGCCCTCCAGCCTGCAGGCTGTGCACGGAGTGTGCAAGTCAGCCAGACACAAGAGGCTGACACATGTTGATGATCCTTGAGGAAACCCTGCAGTATTCAGGCTTTGTCCATCCATCCCATGGACACCTTGAGTTGTTGTGTGAAGTGTTTCTCTTCCAGCTTCCCTTCATTTTGAGCATTGACTCAATTTGTCACTTGTAATATGAAGCGCTGTCTTGATTATTTCCAGAAAACATAAGGATGCAGCTATGCTACAGGCTGTGCTGATGATTTCCTCAGCAGAGTTAGACCTTGGTGTGAGACTCTGATCTTGGAGAGGATCTGAGTTCAAAGCAGAACATGAAAATGTGGCACCATAAAGCTGAGTTCATTATTTTTCATGGTTAACTGTGCTCTCCTGTGGAAAATGCTCTCAGGTTATCAGGATTTACTTGGGGTGAGTTGCAGGTGGCTCTGACCTGTGTCTGTGTCTCTGGTTGCTGCTGCAGCAACTTAAGGCCATGTGAGAGGTGAGCAGCCATATCACTACAACACTTTAAATTCTGGCTGATTTGTCTTGCTAATTGTTCAAATTTCAGGTGATCTTTGTATTCAGGAAACTGAGAAGGTATTTATTTAGATGGAACACAAATCCATGTTGGTGATTAGTCTCTGTGCTATGCAGCCAGTGCATGTGAATACCAAGCTGCTAGAACCAGCTAAAGCTAAAACTCTGTCAGAAATGCAGTTGCAATCAATTCACTTTGACTTTTGACTTGCAAATATTGTCATTAGTTTATGGTGGATTTTTTTTAAAAAAGGTGTCATTCAGAAAGAAACTCCAGCTACAGCAGAAAGCCCATTTTGCAGTTTATTTACTGAATATGAAACACCAAGTTATTCCTTGTTCCTTGTGTACTTCCAGGTGGGTTTTCAAGCAGCTCTATGACAAAGGACTGGTGTACAGAGGGGTTAAGGTCATGCCTTTTTCAACTGCATGCAACACCCCCCTGTCCAACTTTGAGTCCCATCAGAACTACAAGGTAAGTTGCAATCCAGTTTCTCTGTTTTCTTCTGTTTGGATTTGAAAAGCTTTAGTACTTTTTGCTTGGTGGTACCTAAACATGTAATTACACTCCAAATTGGTAGTAAAAATCTAGGTAAATGGGTTAATTTTGATGATATCTTGCTGTATTTGTTTGGCTCACTTGATCTTGGACTTCTTCCTTGGTTACTACTTACAGATGTTTAATGTACATACTTTTGTTTTATTGTGGTAAATTCCTCCCTCTCTGTGCTCTCAAGGTTTTATTGCAGTGTGGATTTTTATGTTGAATTTTCAAAGGAGAGCTGCAGTTGCCCCTGTCTGTGCAATCTGAAAAGAAGAGGGTCTTTGTCAGGGTTTCAATCTTCTGTGAGGGGATTCATAAGGAATGTCAAAGACTCTGTAGCTGTAGGATAATGGTTCTTCTAAGAATCATTAATTTAGACTGGGAAACACCAGAAAATGTTTTACCTAATATAATGCAGGGTTTGTTGTGGTTTATAAAATGTTCCTTTAAAAATGAGTGACAAGATAAAAGCAAGTGCAGCTTCTCACTTGCAACAAACTCATGTTCATGTGTGTGAAGGCAGAACTTGTGTCCCAGTTTTCCAAATTCCACGTTAGTTTGTAGATAGAGGTTTTGTCTCCTTTCCAATCCTGACCCAGGCCTCCCTATCCTCATAATGTAAATCTTTCACTTGTATTGTTAGAGCAGCGAGCTAGCACAGATTGTACATCTGGTCTCTACAACTTGCCTAAAATTGGCCAGTTTTCTGGCCAAAAACAGTGCTTTTAAAACAAAAGTTGAAATAGATTTGGATTATAATGCAGCCCACAGATACCAGAGCTTTCAGTATGAAGGGTGTTTATACTGGAGAAAAAATGGTTAGTGATTTATGAAAGACAGATTTGCAAAGATATCTTGATATTTGTGACTGACAACTGAAATAATTACTTTTCTTGTCCTTATTGACTGACATTTCACACAGGCTCAGATAAATGAGCTTTCTTTAGAACAAAGACTATTTTGGAGGGTTTGTGTGTATCTGTATCTGTGTTCTCTTTTTCCATAAAGCTGAAGCTCTTTTTCTTGAATCTTAATGAAATATTTAAAGCTGTTTCTTACTCTAGAACCAGAGGTATGTTTGTGTGGGATGCTGCCCTGCCACTCCATGCAAAAATTATCTTTCTCATCTGCTAGAAATGGTGTTTGGAAGCTGTGGGTCTGTGAGCCAGGGGGATTTATCCTTGGTGAACACAGTCATTTCTGGGTGTGAGGCAGCTGTTGCCTTTCCCTCAGTGGAAAGCAGCCTTTGGCTGCTGATTATTGATCCTCTGAGAACTGGGTCACAGATCAGAAAATAGGACACAAGAAGCACCTTCAGAACCAGAGTTGGGTGTCCAGAGCACACCTGAGTTCACAATGCCAGCAGCCACTATTGCATTAAACTGAAGAAGCTGTGTCTTCAGGTGAGATTTTAACAGCTGAAACACTACACAATGCCATCACCTGTCAGCCTGCCTGGTATTTTTTATGCTTTGCCAGTTGTTTTTATCTACTTGGTGAGCTCAGTGCTTCAGAAAGCAAAGTGAGTAGCCTGCAGCACTGCCTCGCACTTGGTAGAGGCAGAACGAGAGCTCAGTTTCTGCCTGGTATTGAGCACAGGCCATGGGTTATGTAATATTTATGTTTTACTGTTGACTGCACCAGATGTTCACAGCAAACTCCCTCTGGAGCAGCCCTCAGCTCAGCCATAAATAGCTGCCTGTCCCATGATGCCATCAGCTGTTCCATGATGCTGGATGCAAACCAGAGTGCCTCGCACGAGACGTGCCAGGGCCGCGGCACCAATTTCTGGGCTGAGGGTCCGTGTGCACTGCACCCCCTGAGCTGGCATTTGGAATTTGGTAGTGAAAATTTCACATTTGCAGGATTAGACTTGCTTTTACAAGCAGCTTTTCATCATATGTGAAATGTGAAGTGACTGAATAGGGTTGTACTTGGCTGAAAGAAAATCTTGTTTTCAGGGGATTTTTTTGGAGGTGAAGTTTTGTAGAGCAGCTGACAAAGGTCTCCTTTCCTGAGGGTTTTTTTTTAGTCTTAAATATTGACATACTCTTGTTTTTAAGTACCCCAAACATTTTCCCTCCTTTGTTAACAACAGCTTAATTAGAGATAAATAATTTTATTTGGTGGCTATTCTTCCTAACCCCTGGCTGCAGAAGAAAATGTGGAAAAGGCTTTGTTTAGCAGTATCTGAGAAACTGCTGATTTTCCTGACCCTTAAGATTGGCTCTTAATTTCAAAAATGGGGTTATAAGAGGTACCTAAAGGAACTGCACTTGTCTTTCTTTGATTTTGGCAGCTAATCCCCCTAATCTCCCTGCTAATGGGAGCTATTAATCCTGTGGCCTTAGATAGCTGCACTGGGACAATGAGGAACTCAGTGACTGGTGCTCTACTCTGACTTTATTGCCACTTCACTTTTTACATTACAGATGACCATGGCATGTTAAATTGTTTTCCAGGATGTTCAGGATCCTTCAGTGATCGTGAGCTTCCCGTTGGAAGAAGATCCAAGTGTTTCTCTTGTTGCTTGGACCACGACTCCCTGGACCTTGCCCAGCAACCTGGCCCTTTGTGTGAACCCAGAACTGCAGTATGTAAAACTGAGAGGCAAGTGTTGAACACCTCTTCCTTCAGTCCTGTGAATATGTACTTAGGTTTTGTATTTTAGACTGGTTTATGTTAAATTTACAGAACTTTTCTGGGGTTGAACCAGCGGTAGTTTGAAGAATGAGATCCACTTTGGATGTGGCTGATGATTTCCAACTGCTCTGCTCTTGTTATTTAACGTGAATTGAGAGGAGTAGTCCTTAAAAAATACTGATAGATTAAATAAAGAATAATAAAAAAGGGGTGAGTGTTTGTAGTCTTTAGTTATACCTTCATTTACAAACACCTCCCCCTCTTTCTTTAAAAAATAAAATAGTAGTAGGAATTTTCAGTTTCAACATGACCTCAGGAATCTGTTGTGTGTTAAACATGAAGTTGTGCAGGCCTTTGCAGCGAATGCCACGTGTTTGGGTTTTCTTTCTTTGAAGAGGATTAAGTATGTTTCAGTTTTCAAAAGTTCTAACATAAATTTGGCCATCTTAAAAAGAAATACTGGGTATTTTCAGAAGTAACCTCGCTTGCCTGAGGTGCTGAGTTGGATGTCTCTGGCTCACAGCTGTGGGACAGTGCCCCTGAGTTGGCAGAGTAGCAACCTGAATAAAATTTGTCATTGAAGTTAGGAAATCAGGGTGGTTGGGGGTAGAAAATGGGTTTTCTTCATAACATTTCACTCTTTTTTTGATGTTAACTTCCTTTGTTGGTATATACTTCTTTTATAAAGAAATTCAAGCATGTAATTGAAATAGTGAATCTCAGGAAGGCTTCATAAAGTGCAATCAACACAATTGATTCAATTCAATCAACAATTCAATCAAATCAATTACCTTACAACTTAATAATATGGATTTTATGTAGCTGTGGTCCATCTCCCAATTGTTTTCCTCTGTTTCAGTTACAATTTACTGAAACTTCTCAGCTCTTTTTTATTTGACTCAGCAATAATAGAAAGTATTTCTGCCTCAGCAACAACAAAACACACTGAAAATCAGTGGCCTGGGTTTTATCCTGTGGTTTCTGTTTAAACTTAGCCTTAGGAAAGTGTTCCTTAACTGGCTGTGTGGGGAAAAAGTAGCTGAAAAGTAGTAAAGGATTATTCTGGGCAGTTTTATTGTTACAATATCTTGCATATATTGAAAGGTTTCATAATGGTGCAAATGAGGGGATTAAACTGAGATTTATGAAACTCCTGTTTTATTTTATATTCTAGATAAAGCCACAGGGAAGATTTACATTTTGATGGAGTCCAGGCTGGTGGCACTGTACAAATCTGACAGTGAATATCAGATACTTGACAGGCAAGTACATAAATTATTATGCTTGCTAGCTTTTGGGGTTTTTCTAGATCAGAAGTTGAATGTTTTTGAGAAAATGGATTTCCCTGCATCTGTGTTTATATTGCAAGAATCTGTGAAAGGAATTGAAATTTGCTGGAACAAATTGGTCTTGTATGTGAAGCTACAAATAGGAAAAAAAGTTTCATTGGGCCCTTTTATTGTGATGGGGAAAAAAAGGTTCCATAATCCACCCCTTTCCTGTGTATTTACATTAAGGTAAAAGTTTGAGAAAATGCTGGAGGTGTGGTCCAAATGATGCCTTCTACACATTATGTAAAGATTTAAAGGGAATTGGGCAAAACAATTGCATTGGTTTTAGCAAATAGATGTTAATTCTGTAGTGAGTGGCAGTCGTTCCTTTCTGCAGGGTGCTTATTCATCTTGATTAGGTGGAAAAATTGGAATTATTTAAGAAGTCACACTGGGCAGGGAGTGCAGGTATTAAATTCTGCAGCTCTTTTAGAAAAAATGTGTGTCTTGGCTTCTCTTAAACCTTTTGTATAAACTAGCAGCCTGTTTAACAGGTCAAATGCAACAAATATTTGTTTGCTCACTTTATTAAAAAAAAACAACCAGAAAACCTTATAGAACATCAGATAACCACAATAATAAAAATAAAGCCTAGAAACATTTTTTGAGAGTAACACCCCTTCTTCACTGGCATCAGTTTTTTTTCTATTTTTGTCCTTTTATCAAGCAGTTAAATGCTTTAAATTGAAAAAATGGAGATTATTTCAGCTGAGCAGTTGCACGTAATCATTAAATTAGGGAAACGCAGAGCTGGAATGTTGAAGATGTTTCCTATTCTGATGGCTCATACTGTGACAGTTGAATCATTTTATATTTCTGCATTGATTTCCCTCTTTCCTCCCCTCTATGAGAATGCTCCTAATCTGTCACTTGCTCTGTACCAATTTAAGCTGGTGTTCAGTTTCTAAAGATGATGTTCAGTGCTCTCGTTCTTCAGGCTTGGCTGAACTTCTGATCTCTGGAGTATTTTCCTCCCCTCTGAGTCATCAGTGAAGCCACAGTGCCAGGACACCACTGGGAATTTAGTTTTAGTTCTAGTTCAGTTTTAGGTTTTTTTTAGTTTTAGTCTGATACTGAATTAACAACAACTTTCTCTTGAAGTGGTGGTGTATCTCCAGTTCAAGTATTTGTGCATGTTGGAATGACTGACTAACATTAAGATCTAAATTTGATCTGCTTGCTTGCTATCTAATAAATCTGCCCCCAAAAAATTGGCTTTGTGTGGCTTGTTCTTGACAAATTCACATTGTATGTTCTCCAGCACTTCACTTACTAAAGACTCTCAATCACTTGAAGTTGGATCAGGTTGTTACACCTTTCTCAGTGGTTTTTAGGTTCATCAGTGCTTCAGTTCTCTTGGGAAATACAAATACTCTGTTCCTTTTTGGTCTTTTGAAACCTCTTCAGAGTATCTAAAAACTAAGCCTTCCATCAAAAGGCTTTATTTTCTTAATAAAATTTCATTTTTCATTTTCTTAAGTATTTTTTAATACATTTGCTTTAGGCTTAAAAATGAAGCGAGCTAGTCCATATATTAAATTTGTTGATCTGTTGTCTTTTGCTTCCAAGTTCTTGTTTTAATGCAATACCACAGATTTTACTTCAGTGTGACTGCAGTCGTTCTATATCCAGGAATGCACAGAATGCACCTTTTTTTGAGGTGTCTTCATCAGAAATGGGAAGAGCCTGGTCTTTAAGGCAGTCATACACGTTTCAGGTGTTGTATTTATGTCCCTGACTAATGGCATTTCTAACACCACCACTCATCCCCTCAATCTCTGATAACTTTGTAATTATTCCTTTTTTTTAACCTCTGCCTATCTTTAAGGCTGCTAGCAAATCTCTTTGCAGAGCAGTATATTTTAATTCTTTTTGTATTAGTGCTATGGTCTCTTTTCAAGCTGATTTCATTCCTGGTTTTGGTCATGCTCCAGTTTTTGTTATGTAATAATTAATTTTCTCAAATGTGAAGTGTGAGACACTTAAAAGGTACCTGGTAGTTGAATGGATCTGTGAAAGATTTAGATCTATGAGTAAGTTCATAGAAATGAACTTTACCACTTCTGCTCTTAACCTTTTTCTTCCTTTAGCTCACTTTTAAATTCTCAAGCTGTCAGGCCCTGGAGGGAGAAACTGATGCAACTTAATGTGTACCAGGCATGAGGCTGAGCTCAGGGAATGGTCTGATTGAAAATGTTCAGTGTCTGAGATCCCTTGAACTGGCTGCTTTGCACTCATGGATGGGTCTGGGTGTATCACCCCAATTTTGGCTGTCCAGTGACTTCTTGTTTTATTTAGCAGTGATTGTTGAGCATTTCCCTCCCCTCGTGTTAGATTTCAATCATTTCAATCCTTTGGCACATTAAGCATTTAATTTCTTCACACTGTTTTTCCTTGTTGTCTCTTTTTGGATTCTAAAGAATCCAGACCAGAGATTTCTGATCTGAGAGTGAAGGATTGCTGAAGTGATTTTAAACAAGTCTTTCTACTATAACTTAGGTCACAAGAAGGCACCATTGTATAAATTTTCAACCTGAAGTTCAGGACTTGGACAAGCAAAGTATTTCAGATCCCAGAATGAAAATCAGCAATGTGATCCATAACCTTTACCATTCTCTGACTTGGGTTAAATAAGAATATAACTGTTTTTTTTTAAAGCTAATTCTGGTGTTTCACATTCTGTATCTGAGCATTCCCACATCTGTGTGGCTGAGCACTGGGATGCTTTTTTCTCATCTGATCCTGATTAAGCACCTCCAACATTCCTAAGGCTGTTTGTAATATAAAAATATATAAACCATCTGCAAAGCTGAGGCTTAAAATAGAAATCTCCTCAATTTCTAGAGGATATTGTGTGTGCTGAGCTGAGGAGTTGTGCTCTTGAACTTGGCAGTAAATGCTGCTCCAGGTCCTTCCTGTGCAGTGAAATAGCTTTGAAGAGTCCCCACTTTGAAGGAGTCAAGTGTTTTATGATAGTTTGGCCATTGTTTGGAAGTTGTAGATCAAGGACAGAGTAGGGAGACACCACAACTGGGACACAGGCAGAGAACCAGCCCATCTATTAGATTAAGTTCTGTTTTAGCTGGATTTTCCCCCTAAAATTGCACAATTTAAGCACTTTCAGGAGAGTTCTGAGCTGCAAATCCCAGCTTAATCACTGCCTTTGTCAGCTGCTGTCAGAAGAGTGAAGGGAGCCAGATCTGCAGGCTCCATCTCTGCCTCCCTTTTCTTGTCTGGCTCAGCTGGTTCCTCAGCCACTCCTGGCTGTGCAGGATCATTCCCTGAGATGCCTGTGAAGAGTTTGGATGCCCCTTTTAGAATAAGGAATGAGGCATCTGAGCCTTAGAGGGTGCAATACCCTGTGTCACAACCTTCTGTGCATAAAACAGGTGTTCTGGATCCTTATTTAGTTCTCTTGGACATGCTGAGCTTTAGGTCATTGTTATGAATATTGTATTTTTATCCAGAAGATTCTTGCCCGGCTTTACCATGAGGAGCTTGTCATTAATGCATAATTCATTTATTAATTTTCATTGATTGTTTGATTGAAGTCCATCAGGTACAAGTTGTTGACTGGTAGCAGAGATGTATGAAAAGACTTTGTATTTTCTCCAAGTTTCCACAGAGGTGGGAAGTAAACTTAAAGAAAATTTTCATCTTCTGAAATCAAATTCTGTCAAGGAGGTGAAGAGGCCAATAGAAAAAAAAACCAACAGTTTTCAAGTTGTTAATTTATGTTCTTCTAAATCTTTCTCCTCAGGTTTCCTGGTGTTGTTCTTAAAGGCAAGAAATACAAACCACTGTTTGAATATTTTATTCAGGTAAGATAAACCAATTTGGTGTTTGATATAGGATATAAAGACAAAAAATAAAACCCATTCTGAGTATTCCTTGTTTATATTATAAAAAGATCTTAGGTTCTAATAACAAGCTCCAGGTTGTATTAAACTACCTTAAAATCCTAGTGAAAGTTTGAGAAACAGTGACTTTTTTCTCTAATTTTTTTTTCTTTAAGTTTTAAATATACTCAGGGTAAACACTGGATGATAAATAGAAGTGTGATTTCAGATTGCAGAGAAACTTCAATAGATATTATAACAAATATTCTCTCTTTTTTTTTTATCTGCTGAGTGTTGTCTACCTGCTAAGTCCAGAAGCTTTGTCTTCACCAGGGAATGACTGAATTTGGATAACAATCAGAGACATGTCATCTTTCCCACTGAAGAGTTAAAAGCTTTTGTTAAAAAACCTACTGATGTATCAGATTGATCTGGATGCAGCTTTTAAACACTGCATTAGGTCTGGCATCATAGATAAAAGAATATGTAGCAATAGGGGAGTGTTTAGAGATTTTTTTTTTTTAATCTGATTAAAAACTGCTGACATTTTTCAAAGAGGAGAGGTACAGCACTGCTGGTCAGGCAGCTGTGAGCTCCTGTGAGGGATTTGGTCATTTGTGACACTTTCTGTTCTGAAAGATGTGCAGGAGTCAGCAAAGGTGGGAAAACCTCTGCAGGGAGCAAGGTCTGATATTTCTAGAGGAAAGTCAAACACAGCTGAATCTGGAAGATTGGATTGTGCATCTGAGGTTTGGAATGGAGAAATTTTGTGAGTCCTGCTGTACTTGTAAGGAGCAGATGGAGTATCTACAATTTTTTATTTAGAATGGAGATCTTATCTCAAAATGTCTCCCTTCAGAGCAAGCCAGAGCTAATATTTTATAACATACTTGGTTCAGCTGTGACTGCAGTAATTTCTTTTTACTATTTTTGTGTTAAGGAATAGTAAATAACCCTTTGTTTTTCATTATCTCTGTACTGAACACACTGAAAATTGTCATATCTTTTCTTAGCAATTTTTTTCTGGATTTTCTCTCTGTTTTTAGTTGGTATTTACCATGCTCATCTTCTGGAGGAAATAAGGAAACTGTGTGACTATAAAAGCAAACTTCTGTAAATTCAGAGGTATAGGGGACATACAAAAATGCAGGGAAACTTCTTTTTGGTTGTGTCCTCACGTTCAGGAGTGTATTGATTGCAGTCTGTTAAGCACAGAACTGTGTGAAGATCTGTGGCTTGAAGAGTAATTGACTTGGAGGCCTTCTGGAGAGGTGTGAGATTTAATCACACTTGACACTCTTGAAATGAAGTACACAGGTGTCTGGGCCATGGGAAGTCATTAAGTCGTGTTAGGGATGTCACATTTTACTGTGTCACTGATTTTTGGTGCAGTTCTTTCCTCTTTTTGTGTGGCTCTGCCAGGTTCTGAACAACTCTTCTGTATGTATGTAAATATATATCTATATAAAACCATATTTTTGTGTTACAGTGCAAAGAAAAAGGTGCCTTTACTGTGGTAGTGGATGGTTATGTGAAGGAGGAGGAAGGCACAGGAGTTGTCCATCAGGCTCCCTATTTTGGTGCTGTAAGTGTGAATTACACATCTGTAATGTTAATTTTGGCCAGCACATGTTGCTTGGCTTTCCTGGGGTCTCTGTCAGGGTGAGGGATGTTAAACAATCTTCCCATTTGCTGCTTAAAAATGTAAGAATATATAATGTAGCCTTATATTTTCATAAGCTCTTCCACTTGGTGCTTGTGCTAGACTGGAGATTTTTGTGTCCCTGGCTTTGGTTTGTGTTGTGGTGTGAGCTGAACTCGTCACTCTATCTTTCGAGTGTCATTGATCTCAGCTTTTCTCAGAGTCTGAAGTTAGAGTTCTGAGAAGGGATGATCTGTGGCACTGGCAGTGAAAACTGGCTTTGCTAACTGATAATTTTGGTTGGAAACAGCAGTTCTGCTCAGCACACTGCCCCTCTTCAGCATTTCAATTTCAGTCCTCACTGGGCTTTTAGAGAATGAGAAAAAGCTTTCACTGCTTTTGTCCTGAGACTTCATCCCTTGGTGTGAAAGGATTTTGTTGCACTCCATTCTTTTTTTTTTTTTTTTGTCCTTGTCTCTTCCCTCAGTCTACTCTTTTTTTAAGGCTAAGAGGAATAATTTGTCATGGATTTAACATTTCAGTTTTTAGACACTTGAAATAAATGCACTAAGTTTAGGCTCATTGTCCTTTTTGTAGAGTGTCCTGTCTTCAGCCATTATCCAAAGATGCCCTCAAAAAACTTGCAGTGCCTAGCAATTAGCAATCCCTGGACCACGAGCTCTGTCATAATTTCCAGAGAAATTTGGCATTAGCAAGAGGCCTCTTTGTATTCCTGTGAAATAGCCCATCCTCTTCCATCCTTTTTTCCCTTCATTTTTCTGAAGGGTACATCCATTGTGGTGGTGTTTCCCTTGTCAGGATGATCGTTGATATGAAAAGATGTTCCAGCTTAATATAGCTCTGAATAAAGAAAATTAGAGTGGGCTGTGTTAGCAGTTCATAAAGAAGATGGTGGTGGCTGGTCAAGTGTCCTCAGCAGGATAAATCCTCACACTTCTGCTGCTCAGACTCTCCCCTGGGTGTTCCAGAGGGGTGAGAACTGGTTTAGAGTCAGGAGCTCTTGCTGTGGGAGATGGAGGGAAGGAAAGGAAGAAGCTGCCAGTAGGGAAGGAGCTCTGGAAGAAGTTTTCCTGGGCTGCTCTAAGAGTGGTTTATGGATTTGCAGTCCAGTTAAACTTGTTGGAAACAGCTTGTTGGAAAGGTTGTTGACTGGCCTCCTAGACCAATGATTATCTGCCCTCTTTTACTTGATTTTTTTTAATAAGCCCACTGAGTTTTGTAAACACAGAGGAAAAAAAAGTTTTTCTGTCTCCAGGAAAATCAGCAATTACTTGTAAAACTTTTATTTTTCAGAAAAAAAACCCCAAGACTGAGAGTAACAAATGCTTCACAAAGAACAAAAATACATAAAGTGTTGTGTGAGGAAAAAGTGCACAGACATCACAAGCAAAACCTTGCAGTCATCAGCTAAGGAGAAATTGGAGTAGGTAACGTTTGGTTCAGGGGCCTGAGTCAGTGCACATTGCACTTAATGCTGCTGCCTTCTTCTTGGGGTGTGTGTAATTCAGTTTTGACAGCCCCCAGGTTCTTTCTGTTCAGAAAAGCTCACAGAGGTCCTGGTGTAAGTCAGGATTTCATTATTACAGAGTAGGCTCTGTGCAGGATACTCTTGGTACTGCGTGTTGGCCTTTCCACAGGCTTAGATGAAGGAAGGGAGATGGTTCATCATGGCAGACAGGATTGTCCTCCTGGGTAATTGGCTCCTCTGCACCTTCCTCTTGAGTTGAAGGTGAATAGGAAAGGAATAACTGGACCAGGACAGCCAGAGGAGAAGAAATAGAGCACAGTCCTTCACAACAAGCCTTGAGCCTTGTCTCTGTTCCTTCCCATCAATATGAGTCCCTTTGATAAATAAAGTTGGAAAGTCAGAGTTTTATTTGTTTATTTATTTAAAATCCAGCTTAGTGATTCATGTTGTGTATTGCTGATAGCTCAGCAATGTGTCCTTCTCCAAAAAAACTGCAAGTAAAAATTCACCTTCATTTAGTTCCAGGTGTAGTTTCATTGTCTTGTGTCATGCCTTTGCCAAACAGAAGCTGCCACACCATATCAGAGCACTCTATTATTTCAGTTCAAAAGACATCAAAATTAAAGCTCACAGAACAAGACAAACCTGTGTTAAAACCACTGTAAACTCATTGTGCTTTCAGATTAACGTGACACTAAAATTGAGCTGTTCAGGCGTTTCATCATATGTAGATGTACCTGCAGTCAACTTAAAAAGCTTTAGTAACACTTGAATTTGCATACAAATTTTTAATTTGCAATACTTCTAGTGCCTGCTCAGACTGTGACACACGAGTTTCATAGATCTGTTATTGATGCACTTTTTTTTCCAGTGCCTGACATTTTCAGCAAAAGTAATCTTGTTTTTTGCTAAGAGGTGCTGAAGGTGAACATTTGACTTGATGTTTCTGTTGTTTTGTTAAAATTTCACTTAAAGCTTTTGATTTCTCACAAATGAGCTGTTTAGTAGTTTATATTTTTTAATTTTGTGTATTACAACTTCTGTGTGCAATCATTTGAGGGATTCTAAGGTACAGGAGTGAACACTGTAACTCCTATCCTGGAAAAAACATGTTGGCCTTAACTTTTATTTGAGCTTAGCACTTGTGGATTCCTGAATATATTTTTGCCTTGTGGTTACTGAAGGAAATCTTCATTAAATCAAATGGGAGCTCAGTTTGGAGAGCTTCCATTCACGTTCAAGTTGTTCAAAAGCAGGGAGCTGACTGCAGAAAGGCAGAGCAGCAGAGCCCTTTGTGTACCCTTGGCTGCAGCAGTGGAGCTGAAGCACCTCTTGACCGAGGTGCTGCCCAGGCAAGGTTTGTTGTGCAGCCTTAGCAGGGCTGTGAGTGTGCCAGATTTTGTAATTTTTGCTGGCTGCTGCTTCAAAGCCTTTGGCAGCTCACTGCCAAATCAGGGCTGCCATCAGCTCTGTCATCTGGGCTGTGTTTTGAACCCCACAGCAGTAACAGCTGAGGAGAGGCTGGCAGAGAAGGGGCTTCTCTCAGTTGTGTCCTGCCTGCAGGAGCTGGGGACCAAGTGCAGGGTAAATAATTGTGTGATGCTTTCTGCAGCTGCTGGACAGGGGAGGAGGCTGTGCTCTGCTGGGAGTGCTGGAGCTGGAGGGATTTGTTGTTTCTGTGTGTGAAGCTTTGGTCCATGAGGCAGCCAGCTTCCCTGTCTTGTCTGTGGATGAGTTTCATCCTTGTATAAGGCAGCAGGTGTGGCTTGGGAGAGCTGGGAGCCACAGGGATGGTGGGGAGAGCTGAAGGGACAGGATGAGGCCACAAAGGACAAGGAGCCCTGCCCTGGCACTCCAGAGCTGGCTCAGCTGTGTTGTGAGGGAGAGAGGCAGAACTCGGGGAGCTGTGGAGCCCTGCTCTGTGAACTGTGTATTTATTTCCACTCTGGCTCTGGTGTGGTGTCCTGGGGCAGGCTGAGGGTGCTTTAGGTGCAGCTCCTGTGAAAGAGCTGCTGGGTATCCTGTAAGCTATTGCTGTAATGAATGAGATACAGATTTACTGTGACTTCAGAATTGAAGGTAAATCTGAACTTTTCTATCTCCCTACTAAATTCATTTTAATCTTTTCTCAGATGCCATTATTGTTCAGTCATGTTCAGGAAAGTCTGAAGCAACTTCTTTTTTTTTTTTTTTTTTTTTTTTCTTATTGCTACAGGAAATTAAAAATTTAAGTGGAGACTAGCCAGGAGAAAAAACAACCCCATGATGTTGTCCATGTGTGGTTTTTGGTCAGTAGCATTGCCTATAGGCCAAAAAAGATTGAGAAATATAGATTTAAAGGTTTTGGATCGTTAAGACATTCAGAAAAGGGGACAGCTTATGTGAAATGCCAGAATTAGATTGATTAGAACAACCTGCTTTCTGAAAAATGCAGTGTTGGCTGGAGAGCTGGGCATATCCAGGCTCTGGCTGGGACAGGAGCAGGATGGAGAGGTTCTTCTGCCATGCAATGGTTCCCTGAAGCTGTTCACCCATGAGTGTGTGTGTGTCCTCAGACACATAAAATACCTCTGTGTGTGGATGTGCATTGATGTGCAAAGAAAAACATGCACATAATCCCCTGTACTAGCTGAGAGTCTGAAGAAATGATAATTCTCTTCATGAATAAAACTACAATCCTACAAAACAGGACTTTCTCCTAAGTATTTGGGATTAGTGAAGGCTGAGTGTTTTGCTATTCTTGTCCAGTCATCACATTTTCTGTTTAATATTTAATTTCTGTCTCAAGGGATGGATATTTTACCTGGCATTTTGTATTTTTACAGCTTGGTCCTTATCTCTTTTGCAGGATGATTACAGAGTCTGCATGGATTTTAATATCATTCAGAAAGACTCTGTGCCTGTGTGTCCTGTTGATGCATCAGGCTGCTTCACAGCAGAAGTGGCTGACTTTGCTGGGCAGTATGTGAAGGTCAGTGGGCTTAGAGTCTGGGTAAAAGCTTTCTTTTCTTTCCCTATATAGGCCTGTTCTCAATGTGTGACTGATATCTGGATAAATTAAAAGATGTTTTAACATTTGCAACAAGGTTGGAATGGTTTATTAAGCAGCTGAGAAAAAAAATTGAAACGCAGCTAATGTTGTTTATATGTAGTGAGAGGGCAGAGGGGTATCCTGTTTGCAGCTCCTCCAGAGAGACTCTCACTCTCTGCTGTTTCCTGACAGAAATGTCATGTCCAGAGTCTCCAGGCTCATTTGTAGGGCCTCCCTCACCTCGGGATGACTCTGAATTCCCAGGTGCCATCATTAAGTTTCTCCCAGCCAGTCAATGTAACTGATGCCTTGGGCAGGCTGAGCTGGAACAGAGACTGGACAGAGCTGGGGAATAAAGCAGGGATTTATTGAAAGGCCTCCAGGATCCACCCTGGGCAGGACAAGAGCCTGGCCAGGGCTGCACCCAAGGTTGACCCAAAATAGTCACAAAATGGACCCAAAATGGACAAAGGGTCACCAGGTCTCACACTTTGATCAGTTTGGGTCCATTTGCACATGGGGGTTGAATTGTCCAGTTCCAGCTGCAGGCTGTGAGGTCCCATCCTTCTTGTTCCTCCCTGCAGCCACCCTTGGTTGTGCTTTGGGGCTGAAAGTTGTCCTTGGTGTGCAGCAG
>VZUI01064299.1:0-87436 GCA_013401135.1 Cettia cetti | reverse complement strand
TCCCTCCCTCCCTCTCTCCCTATTCCTTCAGTATTTTGCTTCCTCTTTCCCTTTCCCACATGGAATGTTCTTTGCACATCCTCCTTTTACAAAAGTTGAGAGTTTCTGATTATACTCGTGTAAGTCACATTGAGTTATTAACAAGGCAGTACGTTTATAGTAAATTCAATGAGAATCAGCCCTTTTCAGTCACATGGAGGAAGATTGTGTTCCAAAATGGGACTGTTTTAATGAGTCCTCTTTGAATTATTTCCAGTTATGTTGAGATACGCCTGCTTTCATTAGACTGTAAAAATTTGAAAATGTCTCTTAATGAAAATGTAGGTTTATGCTGAAATTTGGTATAGAATAACCTACTCCAGCATAAGATACCACTGTGACTTATCATCAAAAGTCCCCTTCTTTCAGTGCTCCATAACTTTGAAGCAGTCATTGGAAATCAGTGGAAGAGTTTCCACTGTACATTTGTCAGTCTGTTTCACCTGCTCTGTGCCTTGATCTGTGTATTTATGAACTGAATATAACAGCATTTTTGCTGAGCAGGTGTGAGAGAATATGCTGCATGTTTTTGAAGATTTCCAGAAGCTTCTAAATGGTTGTGCAGATGCTTCCTGAAGTCCAGAGAAATTGTATTTTTTTTACATAAATGTACTTAGTTAAGTTCTAAGCTAGTTTTATTGTAATTTTGAATTCTTCCAAAGGTTGTAAGATATTGCCTTGCCTTCTGAAGATGCTTATACTAAAAGGTCTAGAGGTCACACAATGAACATTTCAGAAAAAAAAGATGAAGAGAAATCTTGCATCCTTGCACTTAAAGGCGGCCTGAAGTTCACCTTCCCCAAGTGCAGGGAACAGTACACTTTGAGAAGATGCATCCATTTCCAGCATGGTGAACTGCTGTGCCTTTTTACAGCTTACATGTTCTTTACTTACTAAATGACATGTAGTCTGATGTCTTGAGAGTAAAAGTAATAAAAGTTTAATCTAATCCTAAGAGAGAGATTAGTAAGAGCAGGCTGTATGTCTTGATGGAGCAGTGCAGTGCGTGAGGCTGGGTCCTGGAATAGAAGGATGTCATGTGAGGTAACATTATCTCTGTGTTATGATTAGCAGGAGCTGCAAACATCATTTAGCTATAAAAGCATCCTGTGGGTTATTTTTCCCTTGATTCAGAAAAGCATGGTCACTCACAAGGATGGCAAAATGCTGTTTCACAGTGTGCTATATCTTGCTGTTGTGCTGCCTCTGTTTTTCCCAGCAGGAATATTTATGTGTATCTTCTCTGTTGACAGCAACAAAACAAATGAGGGAACTAATGTAAAGAAGTGCTGTAAAGGGTTCTGCATCGATATCTTGAAGAAATTGTCTAAAACTGTCAAGTTCACATATGACCTGTACTTGGTGACCAATGGGAAGCATGGCAAAAAAGTCAATAACGTGTGGAATGGAATGATTGGTGAAGTAAGTTCTCCTTTAGGTATCAGAGCTCCTAAGTAAGAGCTCAGCGATGTGTGGTTGAGCTATTCTGGAGGAAGGAGGTGTTGTGTGCTGACATCTGTGGGTGTTCTCCCTGTGATCAGGTGGTGTATCACCGGGCAGTGATGGCTGTGGGCTCTCTCACCATCAACGAGGAGCGCTCGGAGGTCGTTGACTTTTCGGTGCCGTTCGTGGAGACCGGGATCAGTGTCATGGTGTCACGCAGCAACGGCACCGTGTCACCATCTGCTTTTCTAGGTATGAGCTCCAACCCCTCCAGATAACCCAGTTGCATTTCTGTAGAGTTTGGTAGATTTAATTGTGTGTTAAGAGATGTAGTACGTAAACACATTTCTGTTAAGTTTTGAATTGTGCTGTGCTGTGTTGATGTGCTGATTAACGTGATCATTAACACATGGACGCAGTGCTGTTGGTTTTGGATGCTGAAAGTGAAAACCAATGACAGTGATTTTAGTATGAAAAAGAATCCCCTAAAATCTTCAGTTAGGAAAATTACATCCTCAACCCTGCTTCCTTATAAACTAACTTTTGCTTGTTTAGCGCATGATAATTTGTTAAATATCTTTTTTAATATTCACAAAATTTTTGAAAAACCCATTGTAGAGTTGAAGAGCAACTTCCTTATCTTTAGATATAATTTAAAGGTAGTTTGGTAACAGCTACCTCTGGCTTCTGAACACCACGCTACTGCACTGGAGAGCTGAGTGTTTTCCCCATTGATGCATCTGAACAGTGGAGATACAGCAAAGAAATGAAAGGGTGGGCAGAGAGGAGGTGGGACATAAAGAAACAGGTTTGGGTTTCTTTCCTTGAATGCTTCTTGTTTTAATTTTTTGTTATTTCTCTCTCCTCTTCTAGTATTTATAGTTTCTTTTAGTGTTTGGCCTGAATTTACCTGAAGCTGAAAAGAGAATGAGAAATGAGGTTGTTCAAAAGTGCCCAGAATGCTGTTATGTTCTTCATAATGTATTTGGGCCCACTATTTTTAAAGATACCTTGTACTGGAATAGTGACACTAAAACCGTTAAGTGGAAAAATAAAAAATCAACATATTTCAGATATTTTAGGGCATAGTTTAGAATGTTCAAGTCCATTGTGTCAGCAGTGAGGCTAGTTCTAAATTGCCAAGTGTAAGTTCTCACTCCCCCTGAAGTTGCTTACGGACACTGAAAAGCAGATCAGTGGGGTAGTATCAGATAGAAGCAGGCAAATAATTGAATTTTCGTACACAAGAATCATCATTTAACCACAGAGCTTATTTCTCATATCTTTTCCATAAAAGCACATTACAGGGGTGATGCAAGTAAATATGACACAGTGAGTAGTCAAATAATTTCCCAAATGTGGTGATACCTAAATAGATTTTGATGATGTTTGATATGAATGAAAGACTTTAAAGTGAAATTGCAAGAAACTGTACTTGTAATGAAAATACTCAGAAAGTATCTTTTTATTTCTTTGAGTCATTGAGTTGTAAAGTTAATTTTTTAAATTGCAGTTGAAGCATGTTGAAATGACCATTGGAAATAAGAACTGGGATGTTTTCTAAAGTACAAGTGCAGTTGATGTTTCACTTATCTCTTAAAAACCTGTTTACTGCCACCATCAAAAGGGAGCTGTTTTTGCATTTTCCACAAGCAACAGAGTTATTAGATTTCTAAAATGCATTTAATGTTATTGGTTTAGTTGGATGTGTATATAATTCAAAAGAAACAAAAACAACCCCTTCTCATAAAGCTCTTTAAAATAGCTCTACTCTTGAAGAAATCTGATTTACTGCACCAATAAATCAAGCCTGTGCTCTCAGAAGTGTGCTCTGTTCTTTTCAGGCATAGATGAAGCTGCCAGTTTGCTGGAATTGACTGTGTATTTTGATGAGGTGTGCGTAGTAGTAAAATGTTTTGCCTTGCAAAATACTATCAGGCAGATAACTGAATTTATTCACAGACTGATTTTGTTTCAATTAAGTTAATGTCTGAGAATAGAGTCATCTTACGTAAGTATTTTAAAAGATTTTTAAAAAATCTGTCAAATACAATATTATTTTTAAGGAAGAGTACATGATTACAGTTCCTGAAATATCTGGGTTTGTGAATTGTTTCTACGAATATGGACAAGTACAGGATTTTGTGTAACTAGATTTTTCCAGTCAGTTGTTGTGTCCAATAAACCTGAGTAACTGATGGGCTGTGAGAGCCTCTTCCTCGTTTTCTGCTGTGTTCTCATTCTGATGTGTCTCCTTCAAGTGAGAATTTTATCCATGTTAAAACATTTTCACATTGTACTAGAAATCATATGTACGATATCTACAAATACTTTCTAAATGATTCTGTGGAGTTTTGGTTCAACTTCACTTACACAACCAAATAAAAAAAGGGAAACCTTAAGTATCCATTTCTATATTTTTCAGAGGGAGAGTTCATAGGTCAGGTCAGTTTTCTTTTCTGGAGGCATTGATGGAATTGAAAATCTGTGCTCCTATTTATTTAATGTATTCCTTAAGTATTGGGTTTGGTGGTGGGAGGTAGGACTCAAAGACATCTTTTTCCTTGCATGTTATTCTCCATTGTCAGTCATTTGAAATATACACCAACAAGTAATATATTAGTTTTTTCTGCTATATTATAGCTTTACTGAAAATTCCTTTAAAACCTGCTGCTTGCCTGAGGGAAGTTCCCTTTCTGTCCTTTGAGAATCAAAGCACAGTGCTGAATGTGTAATTGGATCTCTGATATGACAGGAAGATCGACTTTGTTATTCAGTTGATTTTGTACTTGTTCAATCTTCCGGCTTGCTATTCCAAATAGCTTTTTGTTTTCCTATTGCTTCTATTAATTCTCCACCTCATTACCAGACTCCTTAAATTATTAAAGAGAATTCTGCTTAAACTCTTGTTTATAGCTCGCTTTTGTTCATTGGTTTGTTTTGCCCTCTGCCTTCTTTAGATTTTGACAAATTACCATTGCTGTTTCTATACTGTTGCTTTTGAGAAGGTTTTTATCAGCCTTGCTTCCTTCTGTGAGAATGCTGTCAAAATTTTATAGTAGTTCTACATGAATTCCAATTCAATCCAGGTTACTAACTGAATTCAGAAAATATTTTTAGAATGTCTTTGGCTGTATAATGTCCCTTCCCTGGCTGCATCTACATAGATCTTTCTCTGCCTTCTACAAGTGCTATTATTTTCCTAACTTACCATTCTCTCCCAAACAAATAATTATAGTACTTGAAGGAAATTCATACCCTGTCTTAAAATAAAAGAATTTGTAGAAAAAATACTGCTCCTTTGCAAGAGGAAAAAAGTTTGGTTTAAAATGTCCCTGCTTTGCATTTTTAGTTACCATCCAAAATCACTAGTGGGGCTCTTTGTTATTTGATCTTGTCTAAGTTCCAGATTTCAGAAGAAGTCATAGCAAAGACAAAAGATCTCAAGAGTTTTCTATGCTTGGCCACAAATTATTACATTTAATTCTGTTCTGAGTGGTCATGTGAACTTGGGCAGGGCTCAGATTGGGCTGTTGGGCTTAGCACACCTCAGCTCTCAGCCATTGTCCTTACCTGCAAGGAGGGAAGAAGTTTCAGTCATTCTAATCTTAAATTCAATGAATGAAAAAGCTACAAGAGAGGAACTTCTTGTGCTTTCAGATACAGGCAAAGCATTTGAATACACTAATTTTCTGTAATTTCAAGTGTGCTCACACTTGCTTTATTTGCACAAGTTATGATGTAAAGTACCCCAAATAAGTTGGCCTGATAAAGAGCTATTACTTTGCCATGCTGATCTTTCTGAGAGATACCCTTGTACCAAGGCAGCTACCACAGGGACTCCTGAAATGACAGAGAATCTGTGGTTGGGAAAGGTGATATTTGATATTGATATTGAGTCCTTTCAAAAAGTTGCTGCTTAGTCTAGTATTTGAAACTGCTTTTAGCTTTATGCTCCAGCCTACTTCTTCTACTTAATTGTGGTTCTTCTCTCTTTCAAACTGACATCCAATTTTCCATAAACCCTTTTGATTTCAGTAATTTGCTCCCAAATGAGAATGAGACATTCAAAAGGATGTGTTTGCAATTGATAAAAATATCATCTTCATTGCAGGTAGATGAAAGTAAACACAGAAAGAAAAGAATCCTGAAACAAAAGTGTTTAGTTTGAATGCAAGTTTTTTTTTTTTCCTCCTCTAACAGTTTTTGTTGGATAGAAAATGAGAGAGAAGTCTACTTCTCTGAATCACCAAATGTGTTTAACATATGCTTAATTACTTTTGCTTTGCAGAAACGCAGTCATAGTGGTTGGACCATTCTGTTGATAAATTTATGTAATACAGGATGAATAGACACAGCAGCCTGATTGTGGACTGAATAAGCAGCGAGTCAAACCAATTATGTGCCACGCAGTGTCAAAGAAAAGTGTGCAGCCCTTTGTTTTGAATTGCAACTTACAATTAAGCTTTTGACTTTATGGATTTTTTCTGTGTATACTAACAACAGTTCATTATATATTGCTTAGTTATTTGCTAGCATTTTTGTTGGAAAAAGCAAATGTAGAGGAGGCTGGGCTTGCCTAGGTGAGGATATTAGAATTCTTGTGCTGTGACTGGTTTAATGAACGGTGTTTTTGTTTCTCCTGTCTGTTTTTCTGCAGAGCCTTTTAGTGCTTCTGTCTGGGTGATGATGTTTGTGATGCTTCTCATCGTGTCTGCCATGGCTGTCTTTATATTTGAGTACTTTAGTCCTGTAGGATACAACAGGAACTTAGCACAAGGGAGAGGTAAGGTTTGCATTTTACTCAGCTCCATGTCTATAAAAACATCATGTATTTCCCATCCCTGGCTCTCCATCTTTTCAAATAAACATAACATAGAAATAAAACAGTGAAATTAGCTATGAAACTGTTTATGTTCTTCACTTAAAGTATGATTTCTTGAAGGCTTGTATGCTCATGTTTGTAATTCCAATTCAATGGAATAATGACAGAGAGCAGGGTAGGTGGTATCAGTTTTATCCAGACAATGTTTGGTTATTACACAACATCAGCTGTAAAATGTCAGCTTTACAAAGCAGTGAAATATGTTCTGCTCCTGACTACTCTGAATTCATGACCAGTTCAGAGAAGGTTACCTAAAATCCTGTGGTCTGCTGGACAGTTTGAAAAATAGCAGTTACATTGTCCATAGTTTTGTATAGTCCCTGTAAAAAGTCAGATGAACTCTTGAAATGAGGCCCCTGCCAGAAGGGCATCACTCCTTTCTGTGTAGCACCCTCAGTTGTAGAAACTTCATTTTCAAAACAGACAAGCTCTGTATTAACTCTTTCTCAGTGAAAGCTGCACTTTGACTCAAGAGTGAGGATTTCATGTCTCATGATGCCTTCATTCTCCCATTTCTTAACTGACATTTGAGAGAGCAGCCTTTTTAAAAATTTCTTAATCGTTCTTGTCTTGTTTCATAACAAGAGATCTTCCAGCTTGGTGAACACAGTTCTGGGCACTATTAAAAGTAAATGATTTATTTTTTACAATGGCTGGCTTGTTCCCTGAAATAAGTGGGTTATTGTAATGTTCAGATGATGTTATCCTTTTAATAAGATGGTAAATGTGTAACCTCTGTCTGAAAAAAACCATTGTGTTAAGAGAGGGGAAATCAAAGGTGAATATGGACACTGGTGGTCCAGGGGCTTGGCTGTTCTTTTCTGTGCCACCTCATGTGCTGGATTGATTATTTAGTGTACTTACAGCTACAAAGACATGTTGTCAAAGACCATCCCAACTTAGCTCTCAAGACTTGCCACAAATCCAGCTGCCATTAATTTCAAAGCTGGAATATTTAAAAAAAAAATATTTATCTTCTCTCGTTTCCCTAGGCATCTTTTTGCAGGATGAAGCTCAGTGATAGTACAATCTCCAGGGGCATAAACAGAGTTTTAGATTGCTCCCTTGGCATATAATTTCTGTAACAATGTTGCTCAGAAAAAAACACATTATCCCCTTATCTGCTCTGTCCTTTATGTGTCCAGAAGGTAGTTTCATCAACCAAAAGTCAGCTCCATTGTGTTTATTTTACTGCACTCTATTTTCCTAGTGCTCCTGCAGAATAGGAGCATAATCTAAGATGTAGAGCTTGACTGCACTGTGAAATATTTGCACTGCACTAGAGAGTATTTCTACTGAAATGAGAATATGCACCGAGTATACCCACTTAGAGTTTTATTATTTTAAGAATCATTGAATTATTATTAAGAGAAATTATAGTTAAATGAGTATCTAAATCTATATTTGTAATGTGCATCCCCTTGGATAAAGAGACAGGGCGGGGAAGAGGTAAAGTTACAGATTTCTGCATCAAAGCTTATTGACTAAATTGCAATTGAACTGAAAAAAGGATAATTATAAGTAGGCCAAATGAGTCACAGTCAGGGGAGGCCTGTTTCTCTGCACTGAGGGTACAGGGAGTCTGGTTGATGAGCAATGTGTGATTGCACTGTCCTTACCTAGAGCTGAGTGAGAATAACTGCATTTGATTCTCACAGGCTCTGCAGATGGGGCCTTAGGAGTGGAGAATACTTTGCTAATTCACTTCTGCCCCCTGGGAGCCTGGGGCAGCCTGCTGGCCACTTCCAGCTTTGGGATGAATGAAAAGATGACTGAAAATAGAAATAACAAAATTACAGAACGCTTTAGCTGGGACAGGTTTTTATCTGTAATGTCAACACATTTGGAGCCAGAGAACTGACTCTGAACATGTGAGGCAGCCAGAGCCTGGCTTGCTCTAAATTCTGTGTCTATACAGGTAGCTCCTTTGTTCTGTCTTTCTGATTCATGCTCTGAGTACAAAGGTGCTTAAAAGTAGGTGACACATTCACACACTTTGATCTTAAAAATGCTTACATAATGTTCAAAAAGCATAATGTTGGATGACTGGAAATGATAAAAATAATTTGGGTAAGAAAAGTACTAGAATTGAATCATTAAGACTTAAACCTCCAGTTTTCCATTTCACATGTCTGCTGGCACAGAAGACTGACAGGGCAACGCTGTGGCACATTTCTTCCTTCAGAAGACATACCTGCCTGCTTCCCCTCCAAACCTGTGCTTTCCGTTTTCATCTTAAAAAATTTGAACCATATGCCACGTAGAAAAATGTCGAATTATGTTTTAAAAATGTGGAAATTGTTGTTATTGCTATGGAGGATACCTATGCTAAATCCTGTGATTGTATTGGAAGTACAGTGAATATATACTGAAATATTTTCTAACCATCTCTCTGGGACCAATGGGTTGTCCCTTCACAGTGTATTGGCAAGGTTTCATTTAACTGCAGCTGAATGATCTGCTCTTTGCATTTGCAGATCCCCATGGGCCATCCTTTACCATTGGAAAGGCAGTGTGGTTACTGTGGGGCTTAGTCTTCAACAACTCTGTGCCTGTGCAAAACCCCAAGGGAACGACGAGTAAAATCATGGTGTCAGTCTGGGCTTTCTTTGCTGTCATCTTCCTGGCCAGTTACACTGCTAACTTAGCTGCCTTTATGATTCAAGAGGAATTTGTTGACCAAGTGACTGGGCTGAGTGATAAAAAGGTAGGTATTCAGCTCAAAAGAGGTCAGTGTCCATTCTCCATAATCCCTCTACAAATTTGTACTTTGTGATAAAAACTCTGGGCAAGATAATGAATTAAAACTGGATGATTTCCTTCTGAGTGCAAGTGCTAACTTTACTAAGAAACCAAAGACCCAAAGCATAAAAATATCAGTCTGTTTTCAAAATCTCTGAGTTGTCTGTTCAAAAGTAGCTGCATTAACTGAAAATTACCTTTTTTTCGTGGTAGAAATCAATCAGTGTTTGGTTAAAAATGTTGCCTCACCAATATAAAAAGCTTGAAAAATTTGGTGGGATATTAGTAATATATTAATAGAGAAAAGCTCATTTTCAAAAGTATTGTGATGGATATGCATAAGACACTTGAAGGGTATCCTATTGTCAACTCTGTGCCCATTTGTTTGAAAATGAAACTAAATATTGACATTTAGAAGAAATATTTAAATACGGTATAGCCCAGGGGACAACTTCGCAAAGGGTTTTTCTCAAAGGACAGAAAATAAAGGAAAATGTTACTAAAAACAAACCAAAAAGGCAACATCTCAGCCTTGTCTGGTTTTTGTTTTAACTGCTTTTTAAGATCAGGCTTTGATTGATTGCCTGGTATATCAAAGCAAGCATGGCTAGAGAAAAGATAAAAAGAAACAAAAAAAAGATAATAGTTTTGTTTTCATTAAATTGTGTTGTCGCACAACCTTTGAAAGAGCATGAAGATTGTTAAATACCCCTCTATTTTAAGATAACATTCTTAGAAGAGACAGATAAATGGCATTCTCTCTTGGGGATAAAAAAAAGATTTGAGAAACGTCTGTCTCCTGTTGGTGAGAAGGAGCAGAGCGTTGTCCTGGGGCCCTGGCAGGGTTTGCCTTGCACCTGGCACAGCGGTGGGGCTCAGGCCTGTGCCCCCTCCCCTTCCCCTCCTCGCTGCCTCCTTGCCCCAGGGCTGGAAATGTCAGCTCTTGTTCTGTAGCTTTTGGCCGAAAAATTCCTTCGTTCTGTCATTTTTCTGTTCTGACTGCTAAATAGGGTTTCATTTCCACAAAAAGCAAAATAAAAATAGAAAAATACTTGAATCAGAAAATACCATCTGTTCTTGTGTGGTCTGCTGATCATTTATTTGATCTGCCACCTTTGTTTCTATTTTTCGGTTCTTCAAACTTTGCTTGAAGCACACAGAGATAAGTCCGGGAAGCCATGCCTTTTCTGATTAAATTAAACAAGTTAGAAGTCCAGAAGAGAAATGAACTATTTCAGAACATTCCTCTTGTCATACATAGGTTTTACCTCCTCCACAATCCTGAGGTTTCTTGCATTTTAAAAAATCAAATAATTTGGGATAATTTATGGGAATGTAATCTGATTAATGTTAAATTATTTTTCTCCCCTCTTTGCCATATTTTTACAGTTCAGTACAAAACTCTGACCCTTGCAGGAAGCAGAGTAGTCATAGGCAAGGGCCAGAAATGTGGGTATAATCAATTTTGAATAATTAATACTTAGAAGTTCACTAATTTTTTTTTTTTTTTTTAAATTTAAAAACCCAAATCCCACTTCTGGGCTGGTAAATCAGTTTGTTATTCTTCTCTCCCACTTTTACCACTGCAACACCTGAAGAGTCAAGCTCTTCTGTCAATGCTGTACTGCCAGTGCAATAAAGTGTTTCCAGTTAGAGACACTGAGGTGTCTTCATGTGATGGAAAAGTCAGGAATAATCAGGGAAAAAAAGTCCCTCTCTCTGGGCAGCCACCCCTGGCCCTCAGCATTCAATGTTGTCCCATTCAGGAAGTATGTGGCACTCTATCAGCTGGTTCACCAGATTTGCTCATGTTAATGTAAATATATTATTTACCCCTCAGTGCTCCAAGCCCTCCTTATAGTTTCCTCATCCCTTGAAATGTTGCTAATGAATTTGTGAATGCCATGTCATCAGAGTGTTACCCAGAAATACATGGCACAGCGTGTACTGGAGTTAGGAGGGGTGGGGGTGTTCAGAAACTCAAATGATTCAGCAAATGAGAAGAAAATTATATTTTGACATTCTTGTGTATGTAATAGATGTTCAAAAGCTTCATCTTCATAAAAAGGTACAGAAAATGAGTCCAAAGTATCCAGCAAAGACTGAAAGTTGTGGCTTTTGTACTTTTGAGACCATTTGTGTCTATTCCATGCAATGAAAGAGGAAAAAATTGCTCAAGGAGGGTAGGTAGCCATGGACAGAACTGTCTTGCAGAGTGTTGATCTGTCACAGACAAGAATTGCCTCATGTACACATGGTCCATGAGCTTCTCTTCAGCCTTAACAGGAAACCTTAATGATGCCACTTCCAGGCTCCTTATTTTTCCAAGATTCACATTGTTCTTTAGCCTTGGCTTCTGTTCCTGTACCCTAGGATGGCACAAGTTGTGCGGTTACCAGGATGTGCCTGTGGGACAGCAGAGCAGCAGAGAGCCAGAGGCAGCCAGGATAGGGAAGGGAGAGAGAGAGCCTCTGGCCCCAATCCTTCTCACCAGTGCCCAGTGTCAAACCCTTCCTGTGCTTCCTGAGGGTGGGCAGGCACAGCTGTCCCTGCACTGCACTAGCTGATGTTCATAACAACAACACTCTTGGAGTGACTGATGGCTGTGTCTTTGTAGGGTCACTTGTCAAAATGCCGGGTTCCCATCTGGTAAAAGAGGAAAGGGTTCAAATACTGGTGTTTTGTCACTCCAAACGAATTGTAATTCCTGCTATCAGCTGGAGATTATTTACTATTTTCTACTATTTTAGTAATGATTCCCACAGTTCCTTAAAAGCTCCAGAACAATAACAAACAGCTGCTCTCAACACCAGCCTTTTCAGGCAAGCAAGTAAATCTTTATATCAGTATGCAACGTTTCTGAAAGATCACTTTGCTGAGTTAATAAAAGTGCCAGTTTTATTAAGGCAGATAGAAAAATAAAAGCAAAAGGCTGGAGTTGTGTTGCCATGTGCTGTAGTTCTGTCGGGTGGCAGAGCAGGGGGAGACTAGAGCGAATTGATCACTTTTCAGAATAACAGTAGATCTCTCCCCTATGACTCAAACAAGGGGCTTGTGCATTCAGTTCAACAATTTTGTCCATGATTTAAAAGATTAGCATTTCATGAAATGTCTAGGAAGAAAATTATTTCCTAGCAAACATGATATATTTTGTTTCTCATCATGGGACTTCAGGGAAAATGAATGTGTGTAGAGCCTTGATCTTTTTATTTTTTTCTTGTGTCTTGTCAGCCACGTAGATCTTTGCTGCAGTCACAGACAGTGACAGTCCTGTGTGCTTCTCCAGGATTTTGCAATTCACAGGATATAAATTTAATATTACTGATGAAAACTTTATTCACCTCAGATATGAGTGCAGTGTTAGTAAAAAGATTTAAACCGCTTTCTTCTTTACAAGTAGCCTGTGAGCAGGAAATAATAGCAGATGATGGTTTCAAAAAATAATCTCCTTGTGAGTGATAAACTATGTTGGTTGGTGCCAAGAAATTTGTCTGTAGATGGGGTTTGGAACTATTAATCTGCTTTTTAACTCTGTGACTTTTGAATGAACTTGGGCTTTTCATGCATCCTTCTCTTCTGCAGAAATATTTTTTGTCTTCCATGAATGTTCAATTTGAACAGATGTGTTAATTCTTTCAACTATTCCTATGAGAGGAAATGCCTCCCAACATCCTAGATTCATATGAATGCTCTTGAAAAGTGAGACTATTTAAAACCAAACTCCATTTTGAAATTACCAGAATACTCCACCATAGCATTCCTGTTCCCCCAGTTCCCCTGCCATACTGAGAACTGAGCTTGCAGAATGCTCACAGCAGATGATTTCCAAAAATTTCCAGCAAGATAAGGAGCAGCAAGTCTTACAAGTCCTGAAATTGACAGTGTTTCTTTGATTATTTTTTTCCAGTTCTATTGACTGGCAAATTTAGGAGACACATGATGCCATCTCAATACATCAGAGATACCTTATCTCTAGATTTAAATAAAGTTGATAGCAAGCTACATTTATATGAGTAGAATCTCTGGACATATATTTAAAAGCAGGGTTTGTTTCAGTGCTGCATAATAAACTCAGAAAGGGAGGTAGCAAATATAGACTAAGAATCATGAGTAGTGTACAGTGTAATTTTGGTGCATGGGTCAATTACTATGTGTAAAAGTAGTAGCAAAGTTATAATTTAAACAGTAAAGCTCTGAAAAGGGAAAATGAGGAAAGTAAGACATCTGTTAGCTAAACAAATAGAGAAAAATAGAGTTCATTCCTTTATGCTTTGTCAAAATATGCTTAATTAAAATGAAGCATTTAATTGTAGTTCTGTAACAAGAAAATGGTGTTGCAGCAGTAATTTCACAGTTAAGGTTTGATGGAATTGAAAATACTCCCAGTTTTTTTGTGTTCTCTTTGCAAATTGGCACTGGATTTTGGGGAATTCTTGATGCCCTGAGACCAAATGTTAAAAAGAAAAATATTTCATATGGAACCTCAAAGGAATCAGCAGCTGTATAAATATTAGGCATCTCATGCAGCACAGGATATATAGATTGCTCTTCTAACTTCAACAATAAAAACAGAGTGCATTTTACTGTGGAATTTATGGGTGACTGCTTTTATCAATGCTCAATTCAATTTCCTCATTAGCCAATAGTTCCTCTAATCTGACTGACCTTTTCCATTTGTTTCTTTAAGAGACATTTTAATCCTAAATTGTCACTTAGGTTTTAAAGGAGGATGTTGAAAATGTTCAGATATGTTAGCAAAGAGTTCATGTGAGATTACTTGAAGGATTGCCAAGTGTGAAACTTGAATGTGCCCTGAGCTATTGCCATGCCTTTGCAGATACCCCCTAGCTGGTTCATCTGTGCTGATGCAATAGTGATAGAGAGAGTAAAATTGTAGAATAAACCAATATGGCCTCAAGCGAATGGTTTGTAGTTTTAAACGGTAGGGATGAACAGGGATTAGGATTATAGGTGTGAGAGCTCCAGAAGCCCTTCTCATAACCAGGCTGTGCAGTAGCTGAGCCCCTGTGGAAGCTGCAGGAGCTTTGATTCCCCTCCAGTCAGGGGTGAAGGAAACCCCCTCCCCCTGCCCCCGGCACCCTCCAGCCCGGGGGCACTGGGCCCCCTGTCGAGTACTGTGGATGATCCCTTTCCCATCACAACGTCCCAACTGAGATGGGAGAGTGAAATGGCTGTCAAAAAACCACTCTTTTCCTGTGGTTGCAGTTAACCCGTGTGCTTGGGTTCCCTAGAGAGATGCTGGCAGATGAGGATCTGCTCCAGTTTCTGCTGTCCTGCCATAGGGCACAGCATGGGAGAGAGTCACATCTGAGTGGCAGAATGGAGCTGGTTTTACTTTGGATGTAGATTAAGTTCAGTTACTGTGAAGACATTTTCTGCTATAATAGACCTGAATTAATCCACAACATTTGTCTAGAAGAAATTTGAGGCAACTTATACAACTACTTTTTCAACCTGAAATTGCCCTTCACATTTTGGATGCCTGAAACACTTTGCTTATCCCCTTTATCTCTAGTTTCAAAGGCCACATGATTATTCTCCTCCTTTTCGGTTTGGAACGGTCCCAAATGGAAGCACTGAGAGGAATATCCGAAACAACTACCCTGATATGCACCTTTACATGACCAAGTTTAACCAGAAAGGAGTTGAAGATGCCTTGGTCAGCTTGAAAACTGGGTGAGTTTTTTCTCACGGTTTTTAAAGAATGCTGTAAACTTTTCAGAAACAGAGAATTATTGATCTGTACTTACTGTGATACTGAAGAGACGGATGTCAGGCTGCTGTGTAGTACATGCTGCTTTTTTTTTGTTTGTTTGTTTCCAGCTGCACTGTACCATTATAAAAAAAAGGAAAATGATTGATTGTGATTTCTATGGTTGTTTTAAAATTATGTGGTACCTTCAATGTCCTATGTGAAGTAGTTTCAAAAGGCAGACTTAATGTTTCTTAAATTTGAAGACAGTACAATCTCTTGTTATCTTTGCAGTGCTGCCTAATCCTGCTTCTGACAATCTTGATAAATATTCTGGTAAATATTATTGTCCTTCTTTCTTAAAATCTGAGATTTAGACTAGAGTGCCATCCATCCTTTTTTCTATGAAGTAGCCCAATCTGCCTGGTTGGACAAAGATACAAATTTCCATTCTTTATCCTCCAAAGGTATGAGCGTTGCTCATTGCTCATATTATTATTCATCTGGTGACAAAAATCTGCTACCTCCAAACATTTAGGTTTGATAGCAACATGATTGTATTTGGTAATAATACAGTAATAATGATAGTTTCTCAATATAGGCTTTTAAGGTTTTGTTTTGAAGTGAGAAGTTCCTTTAGTGGGTTTAAGTGTATGTACATTAGGGGCTGTTTCAAGGAGCATCTCTCATGCTGTTATTTGTGGTGAGCACAGAACACGTTTCTTCCTGTAATAAAATACCTTGTTACTTTTGATCCCGTTTGGGGAACTGCTTATCCTTTAAATTTTTACTCCCCTTCTGCCAAACCTGTATGGGAGTGTATTACTTAAGCAAAGCACCTCAAAATCCCAGAATCTTTCCTTAGAGTGAAGATTCCCTTCTTTAAAAAGTTATCCTTCCAGCTGTTTCCTTCTCCTCTGTCTCCTTGCTGCAGTCTGGACTCTGTCTGCCCTCATTTCCACAAGCACTCTCAGCTGGCACTCCCCAGGCCTGGTTTGTCCCATCCCAGGACAGATGTGTAACATTGCGTGAGATCAGCCTTGCCCAGGGGCCTCCAGGCTGCAGCTCCTGCTCTGACTGAGCCTGTGCAAGTTACATTTCCTGGGTGACAGCTGAATTATGCATTAGAGGTAGACAGCTGGATCCTGCCATTCCTGCTAGAAATTTTTGAAGGAGGAGATGTCCTGATTTCAGCCATTTGTAGGACTTGTTCTGTTGGTTGGACAGTTTATTTAGGGGATGTATGCTGCTTGTACTTTTCACCAACCATTTGTGCTACTGAAAGCCCTGAAAAACTGCTGTTAGCTTGAAAAATCAGGCCACTCGTCAGACACTTAAGCGTGAAAACGGGGGGGCCAACCTGACTGCAGGGTTGTTCAGGATGTTCACTAAAACTCAGGCTGGCTGCCCCTGGGCCAGCTGATGGTCCTTCTCAAATGCTTTGCTCCTTTTGACAGCATCAGCTATTCATTTTTGACAGTTTCCTTTTCCCTGCTGAAGTTTTCTTCCTCTTCTAAGTGATTTCTCTGGGTGGGCATCCCCAGGTGTCTGCCTTGGTCCCCTTGACTGATATTTCTGTAGCAGATGGTGCAAATAAACTTCTGGGTCAGTGCAAGTAACTGCTGCCTCCAGATGTGCTCCTTGGGATTTTGTCTGGTGGCAGCTGCAGAGGGACTGAACAGCAGGGTGTTAGCTGCTTTCAGACTCATACTCTTCAAAAACTGTTTTTCATTTTTTCTGCCAGATTTTCTGTTCTTCAGCATACAGAACTGGATCTTCTTTCACTCCCCCTCATGATTTCGTTGACCAAATTCTTTCTCTCTTTCATGTAAAATTTGCCCTTTCATCTTTAACTAGACTTGATGAAATCTAGTTGAGACATCTTTAACTTCCTTCCCTCCCTGATTCACTGGATTCCATGGTATTTAGTACATCTGGAGTCTATGTTTCTATGGCTCTTTTCAGGATGACTCACCTCTTCTTCCTCAAACTGCTTCTGCTTCCAAACAAATATATAATTTCTGTTTTCCTCTTCAGTGTGTGTGTTCTCTTCACCTTATTACAGCTAATTTGTCTCTTTGCATCTTTGTCTCTTTCCAAAACTATCCCTGTACTTTTATCTTCTTCTTCTTTTTTTTTTTTTTTTTTTCATTCTCATCCTTGGGGATACAATAACAAACTTTCCTTATGCATGGTAAGACTTGCTACTTCTGCACAGCTTTTTGAAAATAAATTATCTGATAATTTTAGTCATAGTCTATAGACTGAGAAGGCTTGCAAATGATCTGGTTGATAATTGCTGCTGCAAGTTAAAATAAATATGAACTGTGTTATTCCCTGGAGAGTGTTTGTATAACCTGTATTTCCAATCTCACTTTAAAAACTACTTTTGCTTAATTGAAGACATGAGGTTTAGTCCCTTTTGATTACTTCTGTATAGTGTTTGATTCTAATTTCAAGATGGAGCAAAAAATACCAGCAATGAAGCAATTCTTAATGACTGAATAACACCACATATGTGGCCCTTGTGATCTAAATAGAATGAAATAATAAAGTAGCACCTTGTTACAGTTCAGTCTGGTTTTGCTGTATCTCAAAGTCTTTTGATCAACTTTAATTAGCATTAACATCTTGAGATGTATTGGAGATATCTTGATCTTTGAGACCATTGTGTTTAATACATAATGTTACTTACTGAGTTGAACTGGAAGGAGAAAGCGGGAAGAAGACAAACATAAAATTTCAGATGCACAGATTTCTGAAAATCTGTGCATCTGAAATCTGCTGTGTTTGGTGGTTTGTTTTTTTTTTTAATCTTTCTGTCTTTCAAAAAATGAAAAATCAGTTCCTTCAGTCCGCTTGCTAATGTGGCCAGAAAAAGCCTTGGCAGGGGAGAAATATGGAAAGAAATATGTATAAAATAAATGGCATTCCTGCCTTTATTTCCTGGTCAGGTGCAAGGGTTAGATAAGACTTGTGTTGCAGTATTGCTGTACATGCAGAGGCGAGTGTGCTCATGTCTGTGTCTGGGAAGCCTTGAAAGCATCCCCAGCCCCTTTCTGGTTTCATCTTTGAGAGGTGAAGCCAGTACTGTTTCAGAAATTAATGTACAAGGAAGGCATCTGCCTTTGTTTGTTTTAATTAGAACAAGCAACTTCACTGCATGGGCAATAGGCTTGGACCTATCTTGTTCAATTAGCATCAAAAATGTTTGAGATCATCACCTGGGAAATGCTGCAAATCAAAGTGGAAATGAGATTTTTGTGTTAGTCTGACATTGACATTATACCTACCCCCTCAGGTGAATCCCCATAGGGGGTTTGCTGCAGCTTATTCATGAAGGCTTGTTGCCATCAGGGTGAAGGCAAAGTTATCAGCTTTATTGGTTTTTCCTCTTTGATACAAAATCAACCTTTGTTTCTGAAAAGATCTTAAAAAAACCCAACTTTAACGACTCAGTAATATCCATCTCTTGTCACTAGGGTCTTATTTCTGAGATTCACAGATGTATTTCTCAGGAAGCTGCTGAAACACCATTTGAACAACAGCAGAACTTCATTAACTAAATGTGTCAGTTTGCAACCAGGCCTGTTAAAAAGAGAGATCTTGTAACTGAAGTACTACTTAATAATTTTCAAAATGGCAAAATATTATCCCTTCTTCAATGCAGTTTGCTATGGAAAGTAATCTTGATCTTATAAGCTTGTCAAAAAGTGTACTTGTGTTTTTCACTAAATTTCATGCATTTAAGGGATCAGGTGGTCCACATGTGCTGTGGTACGTGCAGAGCTTGGGATTGTTCCTTAGGCAGACCAAGCAGCCCAGGGCTTCTGTAGGGTTTTGTTCCTTAATGAGAACAGAAATGGCAGTTTTTGCCCTGAGCATTACTCTGAAGAGCAGAGTCTGTAAGGCATTAGCTAATGTGTTCTCTGCCAGAGCCATGGAGGCTCCTCTGTGCTCTTGAGAAGTTTATTGATCAAATACAGCCTTAAAAACGCATTACAAGCATTTCTGTCCGTGCTGTATGTAACTGATCTACATTTCTAGAATCCTCTCTACCAGGAGGCAGATCCTATTGACTGTGCTTCTTGAAGAGAGAATAAGTTTCTGAATAGGAAGTCGTTAATTATTGTGTTATGTTTGCAGTGGCTCTTTGGGTATGCTTCCTTCTGTTTGCCTGGCTATATTTTTCCTGAAGAGATTATAGTTAAGGAATGCCATCTTTTTGCAGGCAAAGCAACCTTCCAGTTGCAGTTCTCTGGTGTGGGTTGTATGAGCTCGTAGCTCTTGAGTTTGCACGCAGTGTTTCTATTTGTGGCTGTAAAACTGTCAAGAGGAAAAATTGCAATGGCAATAAACTGGAAATGTATTTCATGTTGTCACCTTTGCCCCAGCACATCTACAGTGGCATATAGTCTGGAGTTTAACTGCTAATGGCTGAAATGAGAAAATTTAATTGGGAGAGGCTCTTTTTACTGTAGGGATAAAATGGGAAATGTTTGCTTGCCTGTTGCTTGTCACTTCCTTTCAAGGGAGCTGCAGGAATGAATCCCTGGTGTTCCCCAGGCAAGCAGCCCTGTGTGCAGCTGCAGATCCCCTGGCTGTCGTGAGTGCTTTACAGCTTTTATTGCCAGCCACAGCTGTGACTATGTGTTCAGGGATTTGATGCTAAAGTTTACTTGGGACTTCATCTGCCTTCCTGTTAAAGACAGCAATGCTTGTTTTGATATACCTCAGTTGAATACCTTATTCCCACGTCCTCTCTGAGGTGCTGATGGAATTACAGAGCTGCTTGGAAAGGCTGCTGTGGTGGCAGCGTGTCTGCACTGCCACAGCCACAGCCACAGCAGGAACAGCCTCAGCTGTGCTGGGTTATCAGATGTGAAGGGTTACATGCCCATGATTTATGAGCTGCCCCTGAGGAGCTGCTCTCAGCCTGCAGGCTGTCCTGAGCTGTCACTTTGATAGGGACACGTGGTGGTTGTATCCTCAGCATCCCTTAATGACAAGTTATAATGCCAGCAGAAACACCTGGAAGCATCGAACTGAGCAGTGCAAATGGCATGAGGAGTTATTTCCTCCCTGCAAGCCCAGTCTCCATGTGAACAGAACATGATTATTAACATGTTTTATAGAATGTCATGGCACTAAGCAGAGAGAGTGCAGGAGAAGACCCCAGAAGGCCCCAATGGCCTTTTAACCCTGTCTGTGAGTTTATTGGCCTGAATTGGATTTTTGTTATTCTCACAGTGATTATAAATTATCCAATTCACAGCTTTGCACACTCTGTTATTTGTTGAACAAATACAACCAGGTCAGAGGCTGAGCTGGCAGCTTCTGCAGCATGGCACAGGCATAACCAGGAGGCAAACATCCCTGTTTCCATCAGCTGCAGCACAGTTGGGACTGTGCCCAGCAGGTCCTACAGCTAATTAGGACTGCCAATTAAAGCACTGATGTGCCTTAAGTTAAAATCAAGCCCAACTTGTCTTTTAGGCAGCCAGCTGACATCTCTCCACTCCAATGCAAAGTCAATTTCAATATTTTCATTTTACTTTTATAGAAAAATTGCCATCAAAATTTTCACCAGAGGAAAAGCTTCCTCGTTTTTGTTCTTTCTGTGGTTCATACATTTTCACTTCAAAAGAGGAGGGCAAGCTGTGAGACATGTCTGTTTGGAAGAAAAATTATTTTTTTTTTCCATAAAAGCACAAATTCTTCATTTTTCTTATGGGGATACAATAGCAGCTTACAACCAGAATTCACAGAAATGTTCAAATTTTTAAAAATTTACCAGGGATGGTTAATTCTGAGGAGTGTTTGAGGAGAAAGGAAAAGGCCTGTAGGCAGCATGAGATATCTGTAGTCATAATAATTTATTGCTTGCAACCCTCCAGGATACCTGTTATGATACATGAAGAGAGAGCACCATGTAGGGGTGCTCTTATCATATAAATACAGGGGAAACATCTAAGTCAGAGAGCACTGGACAAAGATCCCGAACTGCCTGGGAGAGCAGATGTTTACAGTGCTCCAGGGTGTCCACTTATCACTATCAGTTTTGCCAGTAAGCACTAAATCATTGTACAAATACAAATACACTTTCCTTAAAGCTGTCTGAAGGAGCTAAAATAACAGTTTCTTTCCTTCCTGATCTTCAATAAAAAAAAATCTCTGCTAAACAGTTTGGCCAATTCAGGATTTTCTGTCCTGGCTGACCAAGTTCAGACAACTTCTGCAATCAATAACGTCATTTAATTTGGCATCAGATGACTGGGGTAACTTAATTTCAATTTACATTATTATGCTTTCTGTGGTGCTTTAATCTAATGTGTGTTTCAGTGTTCACTCTAATGTTCATTTTGGCAGTGTGCTCTGCAGGGAATGATTTCCAATGGATGTTCCAGCTGTAGCCACACAAGCTAAGAATTGGAAAACTGGTTTGCAACTGGGCAAATGCTGTCTGGGCCAGAGGGCTGCAGAGATCTGAAAACATTTAAATTTGCTGTTCCATCTAGGAACATTTTTCAGAGGGATCTCTTCACTCCAGTATCAATTCTGAAATCTAGTATCTTAAAAGGAGTTTGTGGCTGAGTGAGCACAGCTTTCCTGCTTTTGCTGCTGAAGTGAGCAGAGTTCAGCACTACAAGCTGCCAGCACAGACATACAACTCCTATGGCATTTCCACTTATGGCAGGATTTTCTGGCATCAGTTTTTCTGATGGCTGATTCCTGTTTCCCCATAACTTTTTGTCCTTTCAGGAAATGCAGTTATTCTCATATTCCCGTAATTCTTACATTCTGGAATTTCTTCCTGGCCAGAAGATTGCTTCTTTTGCAATTTTTTTTTTTTTTTGAGAAAGAAAAGCTTATAACCCTGTTTCACTTGCCTCTAGGAAAATAATAATTTATAGTAATTAATTTCTAATTCCCTTACTCAGTACCTGAGTGCTCTTCTGGACTTTTTTTGATTGGCTTTTTTTTTAAAGATTAGTTCCTTTGTCTGCATTATAACTTTTTTTTTTAGGTAATGCTGTTATCTATCTAATATCTCTAAATATTACAAATAGCCTGGAAATAAAATGAACAGGTGGAAGTAGCTATGTGCAATCTAACCCCTATTTTTTTCAGAAGCTATTCTGAGTTTTAGTCTTCATTTCATTTGGGGTTGAGATCAGGTACTTGGTGAGCTGTGCTGAATTTATCCTTCATTATGCTATTGTAACTGGGACAAAACCTTTAATCTAAAAATATATTCCCCCCACTCAGCTCTTCAAATTTTGTGTTTTGATAAACTGATACGTTGCAAAAACTTCTTGGCTTGGCTTCTGAGATGTGAAGTGGGACAATCTTCCATTGTATAAATTAATCATAAAGGCATACTAAATTTTCCTTTATTATGTTGCTAAGGGAATTGTTACAGGGACTGGGAAGGTGTGTGGGCAGAGGAGTGGAGGATGGGAGCTGCTGTGAATGAGGAGGGTGGATGTGCCCGTGCAGGTGACCACAGCCAAGGGAGGTTCTCAGTGAATTTTCTGGCAGCTGGGATTGCCCTGACAGGCAAGGTGAAGCCTCCACAGCCTCTCATGGTGGTGTAAATGTCTGTCAGAACCTGCTCTTTCAAATTTTATGTCTGTGGGTCCTGTGTGAAGATTGAAGTGAGGGTGGTTTGAGCTGGGAGAAAAGTTGAAAGCTCGTTCTGTGCTCATGAGTTCATCATTTAACTGGGTTATACTTTGCTGACCTGTGTTGTTGCAGGGGGTGGTTGTTTAATTTTCCCCTAATGAACTGGCAATATTGAGATGTCAAGAAATCCACTCAGTGTGTGTGAAATTCAGTTCTGTGAGGACCCATTTGAATATATACTGAGAGATAAAGTCACTGCTGGTGATGAAGTGCATCAGATAAGATTAAATGCATTTTAGTCAAAACTGTGTAAGAGAAATTGACAATCCTTCATGTTAAAGGTTAAATATCTGCTTTTGCTCCAGCAGCATCAAAGTGTCACTTTAGAGACTTTCATGGAAGCCTCATCTTGAGAGCAGCATTCTTTCCCTTTGATTGCTGTGTCATTCCATAGTGACCTTTCAGCACTGGATCCCCAGGACACAGAGAGAGACAAATGATGCGGTCCCTCATTGTTCACTCTTGACATACTTTCTTTTATCTCTTCTGTGGAGAAAGAAGGGATGAAATGGAAGTTTGTGATGTAAATCCACTAGATCTTGCAGACAGTATGTTTGTACTTGTTGCCTTCCCAACGCTATTGATGATCTCTAAAAACACATGCTTAAATTTAATGCAGCCTTAAGTGGACAACTTTTTTTTTTCTTTTTTTTTTACCTAATGTCATTGTGGCTCCAGAACTACTGAGCAGGTTGGCATTTGAGATTTTTACTTCTCATTTCATCAAGAGAACAAAATTATTGAAGGATCATGTAGTTGGTTAAGGAAGCAAAGGAACATTTTTCAGTTGTGTTATACTTCTATTATTAAGGGAGAAGTGACTAGTAAAGGATCACTTTCCTTGCCTTCCTTTTCAGTTTTCATCATAGGAATTTTATGAAAAGTTGTGCCAATAATAAAGATGGGGAAAATTATAGGCAAGCGTTTTCAAGTCTTCTAAAATTGCTTTTCTGTACCTTTTTCTTTAATTTTCTCTATGCAGACAATTTTGCATGTGTGCAGCAATGCTTGAGAATGAGTTTTTGCAGTAGCTATTCTGATTTTTCAACTCTTACCCTTCTTGATGAATCATAAATGTTTGGTTATGGGACTGTCCACACTTATTTGTCACATATCTCCCACTTCAAATTATTACTTTCAGTAATGCCCATATGGGTTTTTCTAGACATATTCCAATTCATGATTTCTTAACACCTGATGTTCTCTGACGTTGTGAAATAAAATTCTCCCCACCCCCTTTCCCCTTGGTGCTTGCTCAGTGATGAAGGACATTTGCCTTTGTAGTCACTGTTACATAAATATTCCAAACTGTTTTTCCTTCTAGCCAGGATTATTGCAGTAGTTCTGAGGAAGTTTGCAGACCTACCCATTGCTCAGATGGGTCAAAGCTCTGTAGTTCTGCTCCCCTGCACTGGCTGGAGGTGCCTGGCCTGTTTGACCAGTTCATGGCAGTTATGAACCTTCTCTTGCAATCCAGCTTTGATAGTTCTCTCTCAGCTGTCTAATATTTCTTACCAGTTTATTTAAACCTCCACAACGTGGCAAAGCTTTTCACTCCCTGGTGTGACTGCACTGAGCTGACAAGTAAATTGTTCATTTGTGTGTGACTGAGGCTTGCAGGAGGCTCTGAGCCTCTCTGGGAGTGTGGTCTGTGCTCGGCTGTGGAAGCTGTTCTGCACTGAGGGTGTAAGCTCAGCAGCAGTCTCCTCGGCTGTGCAGCACACTGCACTTTTGCTGCCACAACAATCAAGACTTGGGGCTTGCCAGTTTCTGTAGAAAGAACAGGGAGAGCTGGAGGTCCAGGCTTCCCAGTCCTGTCTAGAGAGTAAGACAAGGATGGGCTTCTGTGTCCAGCACCCAGCTTGGCTTTTCCATTGGAGTCCAGCAAAACAGCAGCTGTGGCTTTTCCCACACAGACATGGCAGGAAGGAAAGTCCTCTGTGTTCCCAGCAGCCTTCTGGCCTGCACACATCCCTGCCTTGTCTTCCTCCAGGGCTGATCTCTCTGCCAGCTTTGCAAACAGCTCAGAAAGGGTCACATTTTTGGACTTGCCCAGATTTTGATGTCTCCATTTTTGGAAACACTAATTGAGAAATGTTTATAGTTATCTGAAAGTTCTTAAAAATTTGGAATGCCAGAAATTCTCCTCCTAGTGATGGAAGAGTCGGGTGCCCTAAAATCTGAGAGCTTCACTTGGGGCTTGTTCCTCCCTGCCCACGCTGAAGGGGCACAGCGTGTTCTGGAGCTTTGCAGGAACAGTACTTCTGTAATCAGCACACGATGAAGAGATGATTAAGCCTTGAGAGGTTATAAGAGTTATGTTGGAAATGCAGGAAATATATTCTGAATATAAGTTTGTATTTGTGGACCAAGAGTTTTTCAGGGCAATCAATTTTTGATTTACAGTTAAGACATTGGGCAGTGACTGACAGCAGAACCTTCAGCTCTCAGCATCTGTCACGAAAGTACCTCATGTTTTTAAATTGATTTGTGTAATGGGATTTGTTGTGACCTTATAGAAGTAGCTTAGAAAAAGTCCTCAAAAGTAAAGCCTTCTGCATCCTCAGAACCTGTTCCGTGTGTGAGCACTGCACTGATCCCAGACTCCTGGGAAACTGGGGAGGTGCTCGCGCAGCGAGTGAGTGAAACTCTTGACTGTGCTTTGTCTTTCCATCCCAAGGTTTTACTACAGTGCTCAGTAACTAAGGAGGCAAGCTGCATGTGAAGAGTATAATTTCTGAGGTAGCACAAGGATTTTGCCCTGGGGTCTTTAGCAAAGAGATCTTTTTCCTGTGTATTTCTGACTGAGACTGTTTTGACAGAAGAATAGCTGGCTCTTTATATTTTCTCTGTGTTTAACAGCATGTGTTTTTTGTGCTTGCATTGCAATACTATAAATCCCAGAATAAACAGGCGACAAATTCCAGAGTGTGTTTTAAGTTGTGTGGTTGCAGCAGTGTCTGTACCCATGGAGAGAGCAGCACCTCCCAATCCCTGAGCCATGATCATCCTCTGGGAGGGGAAGACTCCTTCCTTCCCCACAGATAACTGCATATGTCAGCATCTGAGCCTGGGCTGTATTGATTCTGGTAATTGTCTGCTGTACATCAGAAAAGCTACAATATCCTGAGGGTACAGCAAGCAGGTTTGTGGGGGTTTTTTTCCACTGTGAGCCTACCCAAAAGACAGAGTTTTTTGGTTTTGCTCTCTATTCAAGCAAAGATTGTCTCTGAAGTGCTGCATCAAGGCCCATCTTTTAGAAAATTCTGATCTTATGTTGAGTGCTGCAGGCTTGGGAAATGCCCCAGCACCCTCTTGTCTCTTTCCAATTTAATTACCACCAGTGCCAGGTAGCCATCCGTGTTTTATTTATGGATTGAATTTGTGACATCGCCTACCAGATGTTTAGTGATTTTCTGCACATTAAATTTTCCATTTAAAGGAAGGAGGGAGGAAACCAGATTTTGAGCACTTGTGGAGCTAATCTGACTTTTAAACTGAAGATTGCACCAACTGAATTTTAGGGAAGAGGGGAAAAGCAAAAGAACTGATGGCCCAACTATTTTTTTAAGGGTTGCATGAGCCACCTCTACTCTGAATTAACCACTTCACTAAATTTCAATTAGATTACTTGAATGGTGACTGTTGGGATAAACACCCTTGAAAGAAAGCTATAAAGAACAGTAATTAGTGACAGGAACTTCACTTTTTCATGACAGCAGACAAAATCCAACAACTTCATTCTCTCCTGGTGTTCACTTGGTCTAATGTGAGATAGACATGGGTTTTTTTAGTGCCACATTTTTGGTATCTGATTTAGTGTTCTGAAAAAGTTAGGGCTCTGTTGATTGATTATTTATGAAAAAAAAAATTGAATTATGATAAGCACGAAAGCTTGTTGGGGCTTTTTTCTGTCAGTAGTCAAAATGTGGTATGTCTAGGTCTTGCTCCATTCTGTGGGTATAAATGACAAGCTATCAACATAAACTGATTTAAGCAAGTGGGACTCCAAAACTTCATAGCAACAGAATTCACAACTGGTGTATCCTGATATAATGTAATTGAAGCTGATGCTGTTGTACCTGTTTGTGCCACAATACATTTATTTTTATAGCTGCCTTTCCATGGAGACAGGCCCCAACTGTTGGTGGGCAGAGTTGTGCCAGGCTGCGTCAGCTGCAGCCCATCAGATCGTTTCAGCAGTGCTGCACAGATGCTCTGGGGCTCTGCAGAGGCTCAGCAGGCAGAGCTGGCAGTGCCTGGGGCTGCACAGCCTGGGGGGGTGGCAGGGTGGACTCCCCCACACCATCCAGCAAAGCCAATTGAGTGGCCCTGTCCTTCCTGCTCCTCTGACTTCCTGTGGGATGCACAGAGATGCTGGGAAGGGAGGGTGTTACTGGGAGTGGTTTTGGTTTTGTGTCATTCAGGTTGGGTTGGAGCTGAGACCCCAACAGCTCTTGTGCAAGTAGTAAAAATCTTAAAAGGCTTTGGCTGCAGATGAGGGCAGTAATGCTAAATGAAGTTTTATCTTTCTTTTTGAAGTTTGCATGTGAATTTCTGGCAGTATAAGAATGCCTTTTCTTTGACTGAGATCTGCTGCTGTCAAGTAATTGTCCTTCCGAGTGGCCTCCTCTTCTTGTATGTGCATTTTCACTGCCTTCATTTGTGAAACGTCCATGCACCTGCCTTCTAACTTTCTTTACAGTGCTTCTGAGAAGGTATCCCTGGAGGACATTGCTTCTTTTCCTTTCTTTACTGAATTTCTTTCCCACTCCTTTTGTGTTCTCTGTATTCTTTAGAGAATGGATTATCCCATTCTTCCATTTTTAGGTAGGTGGGGTAAAAGGCATAAACTTTTTCACAAGTTCCTTTCCTCCTGCTGTGCTCCAGATACACAAATAATATGTTTGGAACTGTGAATCATAAAGAAACATTTTCTATCTAAGTGGGATTTAGATAGCTCTATGAGATATACTCCAGTATCTTCCTCTGTGTTATCAAGGACTTAACCTCCACCTTCACTGTTTATTTTTGGAAGAAGTAAAACATGGATGTGTATGTAAAACTGGTGAACATTGTCAATCTCCTTCAGTATTTTAAATAAGCTAATTGTCTATTGTTGTTTCAATTCTAAGTTCCCTATTGTAATTTCTGTTGGTTTTGGAGATAATTTTGCGTCTCAAGGTATTTATTATCCATACTGAGAGCAAAGATACAAAGATATCAGGGCAAGACATTTTGTAGATTGGTTTCTCCTGCTCAGTATTTTTTAACAGCATCCCTTAAAATAGAAATGCAAAACTACGTGTCCTACTTTCCCCTCACTAAAATAGATGTCTTTTGTTAATTTTAGATACAGCAGAGCAGGATATGTAATTAATGATATCAAAGAATCCATATGATATTCAACAGGGTCCTAACATCAAGGACAAAAGAAGTCTGACAACAGCTGTCCCTAATGATTTGGTCTGTAAAATGTTTCATTTCAGGAAGCTGGATGCTTTCATCTATGATGCAGCGGTGCTGAATTACAAGGCTGGAAGAGATGAAGGCTGCAAACTTGTCACAATAGGCAGTGGGTACATCTTTGCCACTACTGGCTATGGGATTGCTCTCCAGAAAGGATCACCTTGGAAGAGACAAATAGATCTCGCCCTCCTGCAGTTCGTGGGAGACGGTAGGGCCCAAGCTTTTTTCCTTTCTTTTCTTCCCCTGTGTGTGCACAGTTAATTCAGTTTTAGGAGCTCTGAGCCTGCTAATACTGTTCTCTTGAAGTCTTAAAAAAAAAAAAAAAAAAAAAGGTAAAACAAAGTAAAATTACTTCTTGAAGTCTTAAAAAAAAAAAAAAAAAAAAAAAAGGTAAAACAAAGTAAAATTACTTCTTGGTGCTGAGACAGGAATTCTCTTCCACCTGATTCTAACTCACCTCACTGCCAAGGGCATTGGCCTCTATTTTCAGAAAGTGTTTTCAAATACATCACAAAATAAAGCTGGCCTAAATGTTAGAGAGCATTTATACATTTATTTATTTCCTTTATTTTTGTCTCTGTGCAATTTCTTGGTAGATGAGTTGCCTTTCAGCATAACTGTTCTGCTATTAAAAAATGTTTAGTTCAATTCTGAACTGATGGGAGTGATCCCTAATCTAGGATGGATTAATTTAAAATTCTGGTAAAAGAATGCCTATGAAATTGAATTAGGGTGACTTGTTTCATTGTACTTCAAACAAATATTTTTCATTCTAACACAAAATAGAAGAACTCTAGGTCCTCTTGGCAGTTCTGCCCTGAAGGAGAAAACTTGCTGCACATCTCTGATGTATTTGAAAACAGCAATGATGACTCAGTATCCACACAGGGTATGAACTCCTTTTTGATTCTAGAAAGCTTCGTGTTTCACCTGTGCAAGCAAATAGAAATATGGTAATTAAAAATTTCCTGTGGTATGACTGATTAAATCCTCTATCAGATTGGAATATGGTGTGTATTACATAATCTTTATTTTGTTTGATTTTTTTTTTTTTACATAGATGTGTGTGTTAACTTTGCATTTCTCTATCAGTGAAAGAGAGGGCTTTATTAAAAGATAAATATGGGCTAAATGTCATCAGTAACAAGCAATTGAGGGTAAGACTGGTGAATTTCAGTGTAATAGGAATGGCAGAGAGCAGGACTTAGCACAGTGGCCTCCTGTTCCATAAACCCCAGGACATTAAGTTTTGTGGGGCAGACAATGAGTGTGTTAGTCTTCCAGCACATGGATTTTACTCCTGTTATAACACTAAACAACTGGAAGAGGTGCCATCATCACAACTGATATATTTTGGTGTATACATGGAAATAATAGTGTCATCATATCCATCTGATGGACTTAGAGAGGCTCATGGAAGAAACCTCACTTATTTGGGTGCAGGAATGACTAGATGACCTGCAATGGCTGCCTTTCAAAAATTCACATATTCTTGAATATTATTTTCTCTTTGTGTAATACTGTTAAGAATTATTAGGTGCTCTGAGTCATTTTTAAATGAGGAATTTGAATCAGAGAAGTTGAATTATTGTTCCTGTACTAAGGAAGAAAAGGCTTCCGTAGCCTGAAGGAGGATCTGAGTTGTCTTTCTCAGTGTGGGCTAACCCCTCTAGATGTAGCCAGAGCAACACTTGGGTTTTCATTCCTTTCACTTTGCATTTCCTTCATGCTTACTCCTTCAGCATTTTTGATACTTCTCATCCAACACAAAAAATTAAATCACAGAGAAAGAAAATAGATGAGATAGAAGGCAAAGCACTTAAAGCTATTTAAGACAAAGCTCATCAGAATACTGAAGGTGCTGCATTTTATGCTGCACTTTGACTCTGAATATCAGGTACAGAACAAAGTGGGTGGGAGCAAAGCGGGAAGAGTCTTACCCTGTGTTTACACTTTGACCTGTGGACTTACATAGCATAAAAATGCTTATATCTTTAACCCATTTTTAGTTGCTGAAAATAATACAAATGAATTGTCTACAAAACTCAGTATTATAACTTGCAGAATAGCAATAGATACAGGGAACACCCAGGTGAATGAAACCTCATTATGAAATGTCTGCACCCTTGCTCATCTTGCCCAGAAGATAAACAACTATTTTGAATGCACAAACCATGAGAATTGTGTATACATTTATGGCTTTTTTTTCATTACCATTAGAAGTTACTCTGAGCAACCCAGAATTACTAAAACATTTATTTTATTTTATTTTGTGAAGGTTCCCTAAATTTGCTCAGAAAGTGGTGCGGGCTCTAGTAAAGAGTAGTAGTTGGACATCTATGATGTGTAGAAATGATTATGGTTATGTTTCTTTTAGTCCCAGAACTGTTTGATACCTTGTCTCACTTTATTGTCTCACAGGTCAAGGTGACCATTTTCAGGGAAAAAAACCCAACTACCATTGCATTTCCACCAAAAGTGAGGAAAAAAAAAAAAAACAACAAAAAGGACCTAATAATAAAATTTCTTCTACTGAGCTACAAAGTACATTGCAGGTGAACTGGAACTAAACACCAAGAAATTAAATGTAAAGAGTAATTGCCCAGAACTAGCTCGACCTGATTTTGTAATCCATGTCTAACTTCAGTAGTTCGATGGATAATCTTTTTAGCTGTGAACTTACATAACTCTGTTTTGGTGAACTAGAAGGGATGAACCCAGACTTCAGACCAACACCACTTTGCTGTATCACTAAAAATCTCTTTGAAGTTCTCTAGACTAAAAGCAAGTATGGTTGGGGGGAAAGTTTCATCCTAAGAGAGTACCCCTGGGAAAGCCTCAGTGGAGCCTGAACGAGGTTGTTTAAATAAATAGGCAAACACAAACGAAGGCAGAAATCTTCTTTCACATATATCGCTTCTGTAGAGTATATTATTCTCAAAGAATAAGCCTGTAAAACAGCAGAGCCCCAAGAAGTATTGAATTATTCTTCAGTATGTGTAATAGGGCATTCATTTACAATCAGTGAATGATGGTAAACCTAATGAGTTCCATAACGATAAGAAAAAAATCTTCTAATGAGTTCAACAAACACAATTCCTTTATATGAATAATATGTTAATACGAGGAAAAACCTTTTTGGATTATACTATATACTTGGATAAGACCAAGTAATTTGTGTAAAAGTGTATTTGATTGCACATACAAAAAGCCATGATCTCATCTCTTTTTTACATTTATCAAGTACTGAAATGGTCTTTTGAAATGTATTTTAGCGCTTCCAATTTCCTCTGCACGTGTCTTTCTCCTGTGATTTTTCTCATTTGATTTTTCCTTGCTGCTTCTGTATCATTCTCCTATCTAAGCCAGTTCACTTACACATCGAAATGAATTTTTTGTGCAGTGGATAGGAACCTCTTCCTTCTTCCTTGCTGATGTAAAACATCCAACTAAAGAATTAATTGGTTGTTCATGCAGGGGCATCTTTTCATACTTCTCAAAGCATGGTGCTGTTTCTGCATTAAAGCCAATGACTTTGAACCCTCTTTTTAATCTTGTTGGCACTGGAAAAAAAGTTAACTAAATACAGAGGGATGTGGACTTGCATTAGGGATAACTTTGAGCTCTGACTGGGTGGTTTATCTATGTTCCTACATGAGCAGTGTTCTCATCCTGAGGATAGTTCTGCTGGGTTGACCAATTACACCAACAATTATCAATCACACCATGAGAGCAGGTCTGAAGTCTCAGTGTAAGGAAGCACGTTATGAGATGCCAAATTTTTTACTCTAACAAAGGGGAAAAGAGACAGAAGAAAGAAGGATGGGAACGAGTTGCTGAGGAGTTTAAAGAATAGCTACTTAATTGTCTCAAAAGTAAAATTATGCTCAAAAGGTTTTGTCCCTTGGTCTGTGCAAGTTCACATTCATAGCCCTGCTCATGGAAGTTGAGATGAATAAGCAGTTGTTAGTGTAAGATTAATTGCTTTGGAACTCTGAATCTTTTTAACAGAAAGACTTCTAAGTTGCTTTTTCTCGTATAAGGGATATGAGTGAAGAGCCTTGCTAGTGAATTTCTGGCTTTGTTTATCTTACTATCTATACAGCACATCTCATTATCTGCAAAAGCTTTGAGTTAATGATTAGCATCTGCAGCTTTGTTTAAGACAGTTGATCATTGGGATGATTCTCTAAAGCCCAGAGATGGTTGTGCTGCATTTTTTGTCTTGCCGTAGTCACAAGATGAAACTTCCATTGTTTTTTAACACAGAAATAAAAATATTTCTACTGAGACACAGAATCTCAATCTTCTGTTGAGAAATAGAAGCACCCAGGAGTTCAGAAGCAACTAAAATGATACGGCTGCTAAGAAACAGCACCATCATTTTGTTTGGATCTTCCGCCCACAGCCAAGGGATGTGTCAGAACAGAAATGCCGCGCACTGAGGAATCGCATGATCCGTGTTTGATTTCTTTTCTGAACCTCTGTAGGAGCAGCTGGGCAGGCTGAGGTCCCCAGAAGCAGTACCTGGCTGCTGTCACTGCTGTGTGCACACAGCTCAGCCAGCAATAGGGTGAGGGCTCAGGCAGCTCTGGATGCAGCTTTTGGGAAGGCACCCATGTTCCTCCAGCTCCCATAGCAGGAACTTTAGGGCAGCTGTCTGCAGGCCCAGGGGTTATGATACTCCTCTGGCTTAGGCTGCACGTCTAGTTAAAGATGGTACTTTTTCTAAAATTATCCCACAAAATCATTTGGGAGGCATTGTTTCTGAAGCCCATAGCACTATGTCTTTGGGATTTGGTGTAGAACCACTGGTGCATTGAAAGTGAGGAGAATTTAGCTTTCTCTTTCTCTCTTTTTCTTTTTTTTTATTGTGAGAAGATGAGATTATTTTACTACAAACAACAAAACTGCTTCAGAATTAGGAAAGTAAAAGGAGTTTTGCGTATAAATGGGATGGAGAGAAAGACAGCAAGGAGCCTTTAGCTATGAGGGATGCAGCAGAATAGAGAGATAAAACACTCATGGCAGCAGAAATGGTTGGATACAAGGAACAGAAAAAGCTGAGTAAACAAAGTAATTCTGGGGAGGAGTGTAGAATACCAGCCAGCTGACCAGGTTATGCATCCACTCATCTGTGGTATTTGTAATGTATTGCACTACCTGCAGATTAAGAGCTCAGTTCAAAAGACAGTGTGGGAAGAGATCTCCAGGAAGAGGGCAGATGGTGTAGCTGTATTAAGCCCTTAACCCTTGCTGAAAACTTTAAAGCAATTAGAGATTCAGAGACATAAAGAAGAAAACTGGTTCTGGTCTGAGTTTCCACAGAGTCTGTTATCCCTTCTTAATAACTTTCAGTTCTGTTTAATCTTCATGTGCTTTTAGGGCAGCTTAGTACACTGAGAATTGTTTTCCTGGGTGGATAATTGCTTCCCAGTCCTTACGGGTAATAGGTAACTGTGGAAATGAGATTTGCCCCCTTACATCTGGAAGGGGAAAGCTCTTTGCTATTTTTTTCATATTTTAGCATAAGCCTTCCAAATCACTGTCTAGATTATAAGGAAGTGTAGCAGTGTGACTCACACGGGCTGTTAAAGCCCAAGAAGGAAATACGTATGTGATTATAAGGACATATTTTCAGTGTGTGCTGCTCAGGCAGAATACACCCACAATCACAGTGATTTTCTGTTTATATATTTAGTGTCCTCCTTAAGCAGTGGGTGGAACAAATGTGACTGAAGAGTGTGAGCGTATAAGTGGAGGGCGTTTGTGTAGCTGAACAAGAGTTAGAGGGATTGTAATATTGAAAGTCGTGCTTAGCAGTTCTGATAATTCATCCTTAACTAATGGGGACATGCAGAGTGAAGTCATTAGCTCACAGTAAGTTTATTGCTGTCAGTCATCTGTGTTCCTCCTGCTATTTTTACAGGGGGAAATAACTCAGAAAATAAGAGTAAGAGAGATTGTTTTGGGGGATCCAGTCTGAATTTGAAAAGTTGCTGTGCTTTTATATAATTTCTTCTCTGAAACATTCTGTATGGATCATATAACTGGTTCAAATTGGAATTGATGAGTTTATTCAACCAAATGCACATCAACCCATTTGGCTGCTGACCCGCTATTCAGGGGGAAACACCCTTTTATTTTAGAGTCCCCAAGTGGTGGCGTGCTATCCTCCTCCTCTGTCACTTAAGGGGGGTTCTACCAGAGTAAACACGGAACAGCCTGTCCCTAAATTTGAAAACTGCTTTTTGTCCAGCCTGAATAAGCAGGTGATTCTGTTAGTGCCGCCAGGGTCTTTTGGAGATGATGCCCTACATCTGATCAGTGTGAGTGTGTATATCTAACCCTCCTGTTCATCATCTCTCCTCAGTACATGCCAGTTTGCTGTGTTGACTGCTCAGGCTGAACCTCAGGGTAGCGCTTTGCACGAGAGCCACCGCCCCTGACACTGTCACCAGCAGCCAGCTCCTTTGGCACCTTCTGCTGTGACACATGAGCTGAGATCTCCTGCTGGTGACCTGCTCCTGGCCCGTGCCTTATGCAAGTCTCAGGGAAGTGCTGACACCAGAGGTCTGCTGTACTTAACCAGCAAAGCAACAAGGGTGCTGGGCTGCAGCTCTGTTTTCCCCACTGGGACAGGACATCCTTTCCTCCTTGAGCCCAGACACACTCCTGGAGGATGTGCAGGCTGCACACAGCAGGGATGGTTGCAATGCATGACACAACACAATATATTGGAGAATTAGTTTTTCCAGACAACTCTCATGCATGCAGTAAATGCTCCTTGGAGTCAGGGTGGGTGACTGCCCGTGCAGCTGCAGGTGCTGATACAGCTGCTGAAGGGCCTGGCAGTTTGGTGCAGGTGTACCCAGCACTGGGGCTTTCCAGTGCTCAGGTGGTTGCAGGTGCCTGTCTGCCACTGAAACTAAAGGAATCTGGGGAGACCAGTAACCCCCTAAAAGAGTCCCAGAGAACTGACACATCTCAAGAGCCAGTGACACAGGCTGCAAAAGGGCAACGTGTGTGCCACCAGGGCACCAGGGAGAGCTGGCACAGCCTGCAAAGCCTGCTAAGGGCCCTGATGAGGAAAAGCATTTAATTCTCCCCTTTAGGCTGTATTGGTTTTGTGTCTGGATAATGAAACTTTTATTGTTACAAAATTGTTTGGGGGACACAGTGGACAGTTTATCATTGCTTCCCAGGATGATAATGTGTGAAACAGGCCAAAGGAGTTTATGTAGGAAGAAAGGCCCTTGTGGGATACTCAGGCCTAATGGCCAACTGGCACGTTTCTGTGCAAATAGCAGCCAGAGCAGAGAGCTCCACAGCCACAGGAACAAACCCAGGAGGAACACAAAGGGATCTGTTTGCACTGTAACCTAAACCCACTGTAAATAGTGCTGAATTACCAGTGAGAGAGCTGGAATGTTGCAATTTATTGTAGTGTGCTTTGTACGAATACTGCAGATGCTCAACATTGCTTGAAATATGGATTTTTAAAGCACTTGCTTATGCTCATTTTTACACTATAAATGAAGCAGACCTTTTATGATACACTGATATAGAATTTCTAAATATCTCTTAGTGTAGGAATTGTAGACATTTGTGAGTTTTTCAGGTTAAATAGATAGTGGATGTGTTAAACAGAAAATAAATGCTGGGTTTTGGGGTTTTTTTGTTTGTTTTTTTTTGTTTGTTTGTTTGGGGGTTTTTTTGTGGTTTTTTTTTTGGTTTTTTTGTTGGTTTTTTTTTGTCAAATACACTGCAGCTCTTCATTTTCTGGTCTTGCTAGTGTCATGATATGCTTAGCTGCTGAGATCTGCAGCTGTTCATTTACACCTCAATTTAGTCCACACATGAAGGTAGGAAATGGCTGTGGCATTACTTTCCTTTAGTAAGTGCCTGAAGTGAAAACAAAACCCCTTAACATAAGTCTGATTAATATTTATGAGTAACTTGAGACCCCCCTCTATTAGATGCAGGACTTGAACTCCATTAACACTGAGTTCAGTGAGGCCTGGCATTTATGGATATTGAGGTTGCTGACTTAGATTTCCAAGGTCTATTTTATGAAATATTTGGAGCTCCTACTTGCTAATGAGCATTATGCACACACAGGGGTGACTGAACTCTCCAGTGCCCAGTAATCACAAATTGCTGGCCATTCAATTGCCAAGTGTCATCACCCTAAACATTCACAGCTCACAAGTCAGACCACCCAAAAGGATTTGAAAGACAAAGTACTTCCAAATGGACTTTGTTCTTTTAAATTAATTTCTTTTCTGAACCATATTATAACTAGCCTCAAAGTTCAGTGTTTTGAACTCAAACTCCAGGCCAAGTTTGGAAGTGACAAGATTTAATAAGGAATGCATTGACACAACAGATAAAAAAGTTTCTTATGCCTGAGGATTTTGTAATAAAAATGTTATGGCTTCTGTGAATATCTGGTTTAAAGTGTAATGGGCAGGAAAAGCAATAAGATTGGTGCATTTTTGCCAGCTTTATAGGGTCAGCTATGCTGAAGTGTTATTACAGTTAAATTATTACCAGTTTTTTCTGTGTTTCTGTGTGTACACATACACATATATAAATCTATATGCACATATATAAAAATATGTGCTGGAAATGGCAACTGCTTTATATGAAGAGACCAGAATTATCCAGCCTAATATGTCCATTCCCAGATAGCATCATTCCATAAATATGACAATCCAATAATTCACAGTGCTTTGCTATCTATAAAAATGTGGATTCCTTTTGGGCATTAATTAACAGTGATTGCTGTCATTGTCAGATATGGAGGGGATATTGCAATGGCAGGATCTGCAAGGCTCTGGGATGCTTTGTTCTTCTTTACTTGCCAGGACACTGTCATTTATCTTGACTCAAAAAAGCTTAGTTCATTTCTGTCAGGGTGTTTTTGGAAAGGTTGCTGGATTATCAATAGTTACTTCAGATGTACATGCCAAAGGGAAAGGAACACAGAGGAAACAGTAATAAAAAAGAGGTTTAAATTCCTTTGTGAATTTTGTTATGAATAGTGAAAGGGCACAGCAGTCAAATCAAATTGATGTCTGACAATCATGGGAGATGTGAGTTTTCCTGTGGGAAGTAATGAGATCTGATTGGCAGAGCTTCAGCTACTAATGCACAGACCAGAAATATTGCTCTCTCTTTGGACTTGGGTTCTTTTCTCTTCTGTAGCCTCTGTGAGTTTTATTCATAGACCTTGGGGAGGACTTGAAAGAGAGATGAGGGAAACAGTCCACTGGGGTTTAGCAGAACAAAAGAAATCCAAATGTTCTAAGATATGGAAATGCAATAATGAACCCCAATTATCTATGTGTGCAATATCTATACTGTTACAATTAATAATTTATTGTCCCAATGTCCTGGATTAGAAGATTTTTAAAGATTCATTAGGATTGACTTTCTTCTTTGGGATGCTCTTAGGTATTTTGAAGATGGACCACTGTAATTTGGGAGAAGACACATTGCCTTTTGCAGATGTAAACGTTCAATTTGTGCTTCAAGCACAAAATTAAACTCGGAATTAGCAAGAGACCGAATAATCCCTCTTACAAATTTGTGAAATGCCTTTGCTAAAGTGCATCACAACCTGTCCTTTCTACTTCAGTTTTTCATTCACATTCTCTGAGAAGCAATTTCTCCATCACAGTCTTGTGTTCCATTTCCAGTTGGAACTCATATCCAAATTATCTGTGGACTGCAGCTGTCCTGGTGCCCTGGCACTCTATCCTGCAAAATGCTTTTGCACAGCAGGTCATTGATCTTCTAGTCTAGCTTGAAGGTAGCTGAAATGTCAATGTAGCTTCTAGCCTTTTTTTTTCTGTTCTTTTTTCCAGTGATGTATGAATTATAATTCTGAAAATGTATTTCCTAATCACTGGCTAAGGATTAGGGATTGGTACCGTGGAAATTCTTCCCCAATATTGAAGCCATATTGTAAACTGGAAAACACACCAAGAGAACTAATACTGTCCCTTTTGGCCCTTTACATTGTCTGCTGTATTTTCTAGAAACAATGAAGTTTATGACTTTAAAAATTATAATATAATTACTCAGCTGACTATATCCCAAGGGGATAGAAAGGTCTGTAAGCCCATGCAGTGCTTTACTAAGAACAACACTAAATGTTTGAAAATTAGTAAATCATGCAAAATCAAAAAAACCCCTAATTTGGCAGGAACAATTGCAGTTTCTTGCCCACCTCTGTCCATGTTGGCAGTGGCAACCACTGCTAGGTGACAGTGTCCTTCATCCGAGGCCAAATCTCATCAGTGAAATATAGATTTAAAGTTAAGAATACACAAGAGAGGGAGGGAGTCGATTTGCTTCGTTAGCTTTAAGTAAATGAAGTGTTTTAATAGCAGTGAGGATGTGGCACAGCCAGAACCAGAAATGCTCCATTTCAGGCATGTGATGAGGCAGTTTGTGTTTCTGTTGCTGCTCAGGAAGGTGGAATGGCAGTAGAAAAAGGGAATAGATACCAGAGATGTGAATGCAGAGACCAGATGTGTCAGGAGAGCTTCAGCCACAACACGACAGCTTATTTGAAAAGAAGAAATAAGGTTATCACAGATCAGATGGGAAAAAACAAACTTCTCATGGCACATTCTAAAATAATTGCAAGAATTTGTGAAATTTATCTTGTGATGTTAAAGGGAAGGGCCAAAGGGAGGGGTCAGAGTGGATCAGGGAGGTTCAAGTGTAGGGCAGTGGGGAGGAGGGGACATGAAGGAGTCTGCTTGAGTGTCAGCATGCTTCTCTCATGAGTTCTCTCTCTGGTCACTACAGCCTGAAGCAGCTCTTTACTGACTCATTCCACTCCCTATAACAAGTGCTAATAGTTAGAGCAAGCAGAAGAAAGTTTTATCTAAACCACAGATCCTGCTTTCTAGAGCATCCAGCTTCCCACGTAATTTATGAAATCTGAGGACATCTGAAACTAGGGTGCTGTGAGTTGAAATCTGCTATATTTGCAACTCCTGGCTAGATAAGTCTGCCGTGCTCCACGAATGAAGCATTAAATGGTGCTGTATTTTTAAACCTGCAAAGACTTTCGAATACTGTGAGCAGTGATTTTTGCATTTTAACTGATTTGACTCCTTGCTCTCCCTAGGGGAAATGGAAGAGTTAGAAACCCTGTGGCTGACTGGTATTTGTCACAACGAGAAGAATGAAGTCATGAGCAGCCAGCTGGACATCGACAACATGGCAGGAGTGTTTTATATGCTTGCAGCTGCCATGGCACTCAGCTTAATAACCTTTGTCTGGGAGCACTTATTTTACTGGAAACTTAGATTCTGCTTCACTGGAGTCTGCTCGGATAGGCCAGGATTGCTGTTCTCAATCAGCAGGGTCAGTATTATTTTCATTTTTCCCCTTTAGGCCACAGAAAGAGTAAACAAGGCCTCCCTAAAACATTATCCTTCCTTTTATTCCCACCTGGACATTTAAAATACATGTTAGAAGAGCAGTGTGGTACTCTGGAGTAGTCAATGGGCTTAGGATGTACTTGAACTCCTTGGGAAATCCTAATCCATTGGACTGTTTTAGGGTATGTGTTATCATATGCCAGGATAATCAGTAGTCCCATGTTGAAAACAAATACAGTAGAGGGGAAATTTTGATGAAGAAATGGTAGATGCAGGAAATGTATTAATTTTCACATTAAAAATACAAACAAAATAAATACTAATTTAATAAGAGACATTAGTTCCCAGCTTTGTGCATTTCTTAAGCAAGAGAATTTTAAGTTATAAAAATAAAGTAAGCTTTTCTTGATAGCAGATTTGAATAAACTGTATAAGAAAAGGTCAAACACAGGTATCATTTATGTCTGGTTAGACACTAAGGCAAGTTTTAATGATAACTTTACAAGACCCAAAGGGGATGTACATATGAAAGAAACTGATACTCGTAAAAAAAATGGAAATGTGCACTTACTCTTATGTTTTTGACAAATTGGTTGGATTTTGTCTTTATGTATTTTTAAAACAGATAGAACTTTCATTAGGTAATTGATTTTCTGGATTTTTTATGTAGCTGAGGAGAACTGAAAATGATAGTAAAATGGCTAATTGCTTTAAAGTGTGCTGCAATTACCCTGTTGAGTAGATTGGACCATTTTGTAACTGCATTAAAAATAGTCTGCATACCCTGTTGGGGGTTGTCTAGAAACCATATGCACCTTAACCTCCACATTTTGTATTTGAACTTTATATTTCTGGCCTTTTTTATATGAAATTCTCCTAAGAAATGCAGGGGAAAAGTTCTCATGTCGAAGGTAAATGTCTGAGAAATGCTAGTTCACAGGGTCGGAAATGTCAATTGGGCTCACAGGAGTGACCGGAGAGGCTGAAGTGAGGAAATAGGCTTCAGCCTTTTGCTCAAAATTAACTCAGATTCAGTTTTAGAAAGAGCTAGGGTTTTTTTATATTTACTGGGATAGGGATCAGGAAAGCTAAAATATGATGACTAGAAGCCTTTATATTTCAGTACAAGGGAAGAGTACCTTAATCTCCAATAAAATAGTCCCACTACAGGCTTGTTTAGAGGGGAAACTTCATCACTGATTTAAAATAAGAGAGTATCTATTTATGAAGGTAAGTTTCATTTTGTGACAAGATTAGGGAACCCTTTGGGGTACCTTCTAATCTTGTATTCTGGAATAAGCTGGGGAGGCCAAGACAGACCAATGGTTTGTGAAGTACTGGCAGTTTTTCTCCTTTGTAGTTCTGACAGATATAGCGGAAAATATTCCTCCATTTCAATGCAAGGAAATGATAAAAAGTTATAGAGGTACTTTTAATCTTTCCAGTAAGTAGATAAGAAATGTTTATTTTTTTTAATTGCTAATTAAAACTAAAATGGAAGATTAAAGAAGTTGTACTTAGTGATTTAATTTGTTTTATATTACTCATATTACAGGGTATTTACAGTTGCATTCATGGAGTACACATTGAAGAGAAAAAGAAGTCTCCTGACTTTTCTTTGACCAACTCACAAACCAACATGTTAAAACTGCTGCGAACAGCAAAAAACATGACCAATATCAATCCTTCAAGAATTGACTCCCCCAAAAGAACAGCTGATTTTATTCAGAGGGGCTCTTTGATTATGGACATGGTCATGGATAAGGGAAACTTGATATTTTCTGATAACAGATCCTTTCAGACAAAGGACAACTTTTTTGGTGACAACATAAGTGAACTGCAGACACTTCCTGGCAATCGACACAAGGACAATCTGAACAACTATGTTTTCCAAGGACAGCATCCTCTCACACTGAATGAGTCCAATCCAAATACAGTAGAGGTTGCAGTAACAACAGAAGCAAAAGCGAACTCCAGGCCCAGGCAGCTTTGGAGGAAATCTGTTGAATCTTTACGCCAAGATTCTGTACGTCAGGGCCAAGGTTCCCAGAGAGAAAACGGGTCAGAGGAAAACAGGCAGCTTTCCTTGAAAAGCCAAAGATACCTTCCTGAAGAGATTGTGCATTCAGATGTATCAGAGACATCAAGCAGAGCGACTTGCCACATGGAAGCTGAAAACAACAACAAGCACCACAAAACCAAGGACAATTTTAAAAAAAGGACAGGAGCATCAAAATACCCAAAAGACTGCAGTGAAGTGGAACTGACATATCTGAAAACCAAACAGGGCTCTCCACGGGATAAAATCTACACGATTGATGCTGACAAGGAGCCAGGATTCCGCTTGGACACACCTCAGTACATTGAAAACATCGTCCTTCCAGAACCTGTAGAGCTTCCTGATGTTTACCAAGATCACAACGACAACTACAGGAAAGCTGAACACGCCAACAGGACTCCATCACATAATGAAGACAGTCTTCCAAATAATGACCAGTACAAACTTTATCCAAAGCACTACACTCTCAAAGAAAAAAATACTTCCCTAGGTGACATGAATGATAGGTACAGACAGAATTCCACCCACTGCAGGAGCTGTCTCTCCAACATGCCCACTTACGCAGGGCACTACTCCACCAGATCTCCCTATAAATGCGACGCGTGCTTGCGGATGGGGAACCTCTATGATATTGAGGAAGATCAGATGCTGCAGGACACAACGAACTTATCACTTCCTGAAGAAATATATGAGCGCACTTGGTCGCAAAGTAGTGCTCTGCAATATCATAAAAAGAATAAACTGAGGATTAGCAGGCAACACTCTTTTGATAATATTGCTGATAAGTCCAGGGAAATTGATATTGGAAGACCTTCTCGTAGTATAAGCTTGAAAGAAAGAGAGAAATTTCTTCAAAGTAGTCCATATGCAAGCATGTTTAGTGTTCCCTCAAGCAAACTGTTGAGCAACAAGGCCTCACTTGTAGCTCATGCTCTGGAGGACAGTAAGCGGAGCAAGTCCCTGTATGCTGTTCACTCGGATGATAACCCCTTCCTGCACACCTACCGTGATGACCAGCATTTATCTCTTAGGCGAAGTCCAGCTGATCTTTATAAACATTCATTGCCAACAAGAGGAAGAAATGATAATTATTTAAGGTCATCCATACAGTCTACAGCATCATACTCTTCCAGGGATGGTCGGATCCATAATGACATGTACATTTCAGAGCATGTTTTGCCTTACGTTGCAAATAGGAATAGCTTGTACTCAACTCCAAGGGTTTTAAATTCCTGTAGCAATACACGTGTGTATAAGAAAAGGCCTAGCATTGAATCAGATGTTTAAATTTTCCATGAACACTTTATCTATAGGGAAAGAATAGTTGCCACCATCTTAGAGGGAGAATTTTTCCTTTAACAGTATCCTGCTCTGGTAAATGATACATAAACCTCTCCCTTTCCCAATGTACTTTTGTACATGAATAGGTAAACTGGTATGCTCGGAACTATCCTTTTAAAATATGTCTTGTTGAAAAGGATAAAAAATAGCCATTTATGTATGCTTCATATATAAATGGCCAGTTGTACTGAAATAGCCCCAATATATGTTGGCAACTATGCTGTTTTGTACCTAATTATTTTACTATTTCGGTTATTCTAATTTATGTTGCTAAGTATCAATGTACTTTTGTCCTTAGAAATGTTTAATGATTTTCTAGTACTGGATAAGCAATATGGTATGCATGTAGTATGACACAGACAAGAAATAGGGATGCATTTGCACAGATTCAAAAGTAAGATTCTAAAAGAGAACAGAAAGCTAAGACTTCCAAAAATATATTTTAGCTTCATAATCATTTTCAAAGCCAAATAATAATCAAAAAAAAAGTCCCCAAACCCCAGGACCTTAATAAAATACAGTGTGCTAGCACAAAATTAGTATGTTCCTTCTAGACTGACAGACAGTAGATGGGAAGGCAGTAACCCCAAACATGTGAACTGCTGTGTACCAAAAGGGAGCCCCATGGATATTGGTTAATGTTCATGTACAAATGCTTTTCTTATATTGCACATGCACTTACCATTACAAAGTAAGTTCATTGAAAAGTTTGCAGTAATTGTGTCAGAAATTTCACAGCTGCCTAATCCAGAGTATATATTTTTAGATATCACTATATGGCACTTACTATGGAGCTGTGGACTTTATTAGTAACCTTGAGGCCTAATGTGTACGTAAGTTTGCATTTGCCCCTTACTGGTGATTACTCAGGGCTGTATAGTATTTCTTTTATTCTTTCACTTCCCAAACCAAATCCCAAACCACTGTAGTTCTTTGTTCATAGTGTATTAGTGACAACTAATTAATTGTATATTAATAGTATTAAAGCTGTTAATGCAGTATCAAACACCGACAGCCATAAGTTCAGTGTGATCCATGAGGAGCGTGGTAACATTTATTTGCATACACAGAGAAGGATTAACACCTTTGGAAGGACTTCTTCCTTCCACAGTATTGTGCATATTTGTTGAACATCAGACCGTTTTTCTAACCTCTCCAACCAAGTCTGCTATATAAAGTGAATATATGCACACGTAACTAAGAAACAGTATCTTTATTATCACTTACTGATACACAAAGGTATTCACATTACAGGGATGCATTGCTATATGACTTTTCTTTCTATAGATGTTGATCAGATTATTTTACAAATAAAATGTCTGCCACATACCCCTCCTTACCCTCACTGGAGGAAAAAACCCACTAGATTTTAACCATGAGGGAATGTGAAAGGGAAGAGAGGAAGCCTTTCAGGAGAAGAGTGTACAGCTGTAAATTTAATTCCAACTAAAGAAGTAAATATAATTTCTAATACATTTAACTACTGAAAATGTTCCAGAGGTGGTGCTCTCCCATTTTCCTGCTACTCTGAGAATTGCTTTAGGATTTTTGTATAGAGGAAATTTAGATTATTCAAGCATTATTCCCTCCATATAGAACAGTGAGCAGGGAAACCATTACCACTGTGAATTGGAAAATGTGAATATTATCCTAACTTTTCTCTAAACTGAAACTCTTTTCAGCAGAATTGTGCCTGTCAGCTGTAATTGAAGCATCTGCGTGCCAGAGGTGCAGTATGCAGTGTGTTTAATTTAGAACAGCATACTGCAGAGCAGAATTACAAACGGGAGATAATATAAATGATGTGTAGGGATAGTCAAAATAAAGCTTCTTGAATTTTGTTTACAGCTTTTTTTTTTTTTTCTTTTATTAAGCAGATTTAAACAGACTTTGGCTATCGAAGTCCAGAATGAGTTCTTGGTATTTGCAAATGTATTTGTACCTTCACTGTGTTGGTGAAGGATGATATTTTTTAAGGAATGAAATGTAATGAGATTTGGGCTTCCGAGTCTTGTTCCAGCTTCCAAAATTCTCAGTATACTTTATTATAGGTATGGTCAGAAAGCATATCTATGGGTATCTCTATGCTGTTCAGGTAAAAATATGCTTTGGGTATTCTTTATTCAACATTTGGTCATAATTTTTGGCCCTGATTCACATGGGATGCTTTCTGGTTCCTCACTGGAGGGAGTTTTTCAAAACAGAAGTTCCTTACCTGCCCTTAGGGAGACTCAGATTTCTTAGGAAGAATTGAGTGAGCTAAGCAGGGTCAGGATGTCTGTGGGATGAACACTTCATGGCATGAGCCCAAACCTTTTCCCGAAGACACAAGTATGCTTTGCTCTTAAGTCTATGGGAAGGCAAATGCAGTGAAGGTATAACGTTGTTATGACTATAATAAAAATATTTCAGGCAAATTTCAACATCCAATCCAATTCATAGTATATTAACTAAAATCCAAAGTGTTTTGAACTGTCTGGTGTGTTTCAGCAGATATGATATTTGCTGGTGTCATGCCAAATCCTGCCATGGAAGTTGAGCATTTTACCAAGTAAATCATAAAAGTCAGTGGTGGCTCTCGTCTTTCACGTCATCATAAAGCTCTCAAGTATTTGTTGATCGCTCCAAGTCTTTTGTATCATCATCTCTATCTAACCAAACACACGATTCAGTATTCATACAAGTACTGTATGTGAAGTTGTGGGAGAGAGGAATTCCCATTTACATTTTCTCTCTTGAGATTCAGTTGTAAACATCCTCAACCCAGGTGGATTTATCTTTCTGTGAAATGTACAAGCAAATTAGCTACAACAAAATATATTGCAGTGTTTGCTTTTTCTGATTTGAGCAGATTTCTGGTGACTGTAGAGATTTATTATTATTATCTGCAGTATGCAATACAACCACCTGCCCTAAACCTATATAAAGAGACTGAGGGAAGGCTTGATAATGTTGCACAGCAGTTGTTCACATGGAAATATAAGATGCTACCTTAAAGAGGGAAAAAAACCCACCAGATACTGAAAGTAGAGGGAGGAAGAATCTGCATGCATTTGTTGTTTTGATCTTGGCATAAATCCGAGTGGATAAAGGGGGAAGGAGAGCTGAGCAGGGCTGTGGGCAGTAGCCGGTGCGGTTGCAGATGTGCTCGTGTAAAGAAGAAGCAGCTGAGAAGTTGAAGAAAAATCTTCAACAGAGCCACAAGCCACAGCTTGTGAGGCTCAGCCATAGCGCGCGTGGAATTCTGAATTTTGCCTGAGCTTTGTTGATATATTTGCACTGACTTTCAATTAAACTGAGATCAAGACTTTCTGTATTTCCCTCTCTCTCACTCTAGCTGCTGCTATACTTGAAGAGGAGAAAAGAATCTTCCTGCATAAGTGGCCATCCTTTCTGTACCTTTCTGGATGGTGCTGGTGACTTGTTACATTTTCCTGATTACAGCTCTAGCAGTTTGTTGGTCATTCCTATCACCAAGATTTCCTGTGACTTCAGCTGGAACTGAATCAGGCTGTAAATGATTTGGGCCATTCTTGGTAGCATGTCCTGTAGTGTTACACTGCTCCTGGACGACACCTTTTATGGAGGCAGGATATTGAATTGCTGAGGAATGCAGTAGGTACATGGAGGTAAAAACAGTTACGTAGACATACCTGCCTCTTGCTTTTTTTCTCTTTTAAAGATATTGTAGAGTTTCTTCATGTTTTTGTCTTTCCCTTTTCACCACAGTAAATTTTCCTTTTTTCTCTCAAATAGATTTTGTGTTCTGCTTGTGTTTCTTAGAACAGTGTAGCCACCCAGTAATTTAAAAGCATGGAAATAAGATATTTTAATATATAAGATAAAATTAAGGAAAATTAAGAGATTTTGCATTTCTGGAAAATTTAATTTAATGTTTTTGCAGCTTTTGCTCAGAATTCATTACTCTGCTATTTAAGAAGCTTGGTTAGGAGAAAGAGTGCTATGGACAAATAGAAATGAAATCACCACCAGCTCACTGTGTTTTGGCAGCATCTCATAAATACATGTCTCTTTATGGTCTTTCAGGAACACTTAAGAGGTGAATTAAGGCTCACAAGGGAAATCAGGTGTGGTTTATTTTTCCTGATGAAAGCAAATACTTTTATACAGTTTTAAAGGAAGCAAAGGCTGGAGCTGTGTGAGTAGCTTGGGGTTTCTGTGCTGGAAGGCTAAGCTCTTTCTGTTACCAGTGGGAAGAGAGCAATCTCCCTCTGGATGGAAGTTCAGAGGAGTGAAAGCTCTGGAGCAGTTATCCGGCGGATGTGTCCAGAAATATGTTACCTCTCTCTGCAGTTGACTTTTTAGAAAGTATAGGCTCCTAACCGATATCTCGATTAGGTGGGCTTAGAAAAGCAGTATTCTATTTACCCCCAGCCTCAAAAATCTGCCAGGTTCAGCCTTGGAGATGTTACAGGTTCCTGTGCTCATGCAAATCAGGTTTTTTGTGGGGTTTCCAGTACCCCTTGCATAGTTTCCCAGCTATGCAAGGGGTACTGGAAACCCCACAAAAACCATTTACTTTATACCATGTGACTACCCAGCATGGGAGAAAAGTGTCAGGATCTATTCCTTATGGAATAACTTGATATTTTCATATTTCTGCAGTGTAGCATATGCACCTTAGAGATGGGGAAGATTGTGGTACTGTACCCTCCCTTGTTGGGTTTGTCAATGTAGAGCTAAAATTGTGTCACAAATCTAAGGGTCTGAGAATCTGCCTGGATTTAGGAAGAATTCAAGAGGTGAATTTTTTTGTTGTTTTACCTTGCATTTAAGATGTATAAACCCTAGTGAAAACAACTTTTATGAAAAAAACCTCTCCTACTTAATATAAATAATAACTGTCCTGTGGCTTGGCTAGATTGTGTCAAGTGTTAGTCATCACATTGTGTGCTTCTTTTAAGATGAGTGTCATATGTTCCCTTGCTAAACTTTCCCAGTCCTGGTCCTGTCTTATCTCAAAAGTCCTTTTTAAGCAATCCTTTTCCTGTGCAGGGCAGTCTGGTTTGCAACATAAAAACAGTTTTCCAGGGATAGGCTTAAATTATTTTCTTACCAATGATTTTTTTTTAATTGTTAATCCAAACTTTCTTTGTATTAAGAGCTGAGCCTTCCAGACTTAGCAGTGCTGAAGGAACTTCTGAAAGAACATAAAGGCCTTTCAAAGTGTGACTTAAAATATGAGCCATTTCCCTGCCCAAACCCACCTGTACTGTCTAATTTAAATGTATTAGCAACATTTGAGGGAGCTCAGTTTAATCACAGCTGTGTATTTCTTTGTGATATGGCTAGAAGTACAGACAGGAACGTGGTGTGATAGAGGAAAGGCTCGATGTGCTCTGGCTGGAGTCACCTGTGAAGCTGTGGTTAAATGGGAGCATCCTCACGGCCGTCCTGTCTCTTCCATGTTTCTGGTCATGCAGAGTGTCTGTCTGATGTGCCCATAGTGTCCATGGTGTGAAACTCCTGTCAGCTCCTCAGCTGTCCTGGTGGAGCTGCTCATGCTCTCGCCCATTCCCGTGTCTGTCAGAGGGGAGGTGGCTGCTTGTGCTCTCTTTGCCCGACTCAGGGGGAGCTGCAATCCTGCCCTGCTTCTCCCTGCTCTGCTGGGGAGGGGTCCTGCACTCTCTGTAAATAAGCTCTTCATTTATTTCCCTCACTCAAGCTTTAACTTTTTTTTCCCCCTGCTTCTCTTGACCTGTGTACAGAGTATGCGCTCTAAAAATATGTTCTCTTCCAAAGTCCTGCAGCTTTGGAAGCCAGGAATACAGGTGTGCATCACCCTGCAATGCAGTGAAAATGCACTTGGTTCTCCTCGTGGGATCATGAGCTTTTCTGTTCCATCCTGCAGAATGTATCTGCCATGGTTGAAACTGTTCTTTTTTTTTTTTTTTTTTCTTTAAATTTCTGCCATTCTAACAGCTGTAAGAATCTACTGCTGATTTTGTGATGATTTTGTCATATCTATAATTTAAGAACCAGAAATAATGTAAGTAAAAATAATTTACCTCACTATTTACCAGATTTTTGTTGTTTTGCGCTTAAATGACAATTTTTACTCCTTTTGCTTAATTCTTTACCTGTATTGAAAACAAGGCTAAATTAGTAGAGAATATAGCCATGCTGTAACATTGTCATGCAATACCTTTATTAATAGATAACCACACTAAATATAGTATTACATATTTAAAAGAGAGATGGTTTTGACTCTCCAACTCTTAAAAAGTAGTGGTGATAAGCAGTTATACTCCTAGATGTTCTGTCCTTTCCCTTTTGTATTAGTATTTGTTTTCACTAATATATTTCAAAAATTATATTTCTGTGCACGTTAGAAAACTGTGAAAATAAATACCAATAAATATTGTGATACTTATTCAATGCACTGTAAAGTTCCAAGTGAGATGATACTTTGCTTGGGAATTGATGAAAGTTTCCTCACTTCTCAGAAATGGTACTAAGCTTTAATGTGGGAAAATGGTAATATTTGCAGTGACATGAAATTTTAATGGAGAATGTCTTAGTTTGCACTCCTGGTACTATTAGAAGAAATGATATGTTTTTCTCAGCAAATGCATTATGAGATTATGTTTTTAAATTTGTTTTGTGCACTGCAGTACATAAGAATAACCACTTTGAAGAGATTTGTGTTACTTCATTACTACAGCATTCTTTTGTCTGATAATTTTTTTTCCTGAGCCCATTTAATAATGGTGTTTAATGGCAAAAACCTTTTTGGGAATGTATTTTGGCTTCTGTCTCACGTTGCAAACCCTGAACTTGGACTCGTAGTGATGCAGTCGAAGGCCCTGAGGAGGCTGCTCTGCCTTTCTGCACTCCTGGGGACAGGGACCTTCCTTGTTCCCAGCTGGGACGGGATTAGAGGAGTCCAGAACACTTTTGGAGGATGTGCTGTGCAACAGTAGAAGTGTAAATGATCTTCAAGAGTGGAAACAAAAAGAAATTGGAGGTTCACAGTTAGCCACACTAGTGTGGGGGGGTCTGTGACAGGGGTCTGCAGTTTCTGAAGGAGATGATAATTTTTAACTAAAGTAATTTGAATTCCACTTAAGTTTCTGACAGTAACTGAATAAGCGGGAGTTTTCTTTTTCTTTTAAAGCCAAAGTCTTCACATTTTCATACGAGGTTTCACAGGAAAATGGGCCAAAGAATACAATTAAATATGCAAATGGTTAATCCTATGGAAAAGGGTATCCTGTTATCTTGATATGCACAAGCATATTAATGGTAATAGGAACAATGTGTGTAATTTTCCTGTATATTGCTATGTAGGTTGCACTATTTTGAATGACACAAGCCTGATATTTTAATTACCAAATACCATAAGATGCTGTTTATTAATAGTTTAAACTTGTTAACCTAAATATATATACAGTATACACAGGCGTGCGTGCATACACCTTCCAACCCAGTCATGTGTGAGTAATCTCCCGAAGCCGTGGGACACATTTCAGCAGTGCTTTATTTTCAGTGGTTTTCTCCTTCCCAAACCTCCCACATCTAGAAATCCTCTAGCAGCATTTATTGTAGTGTTTGATACTGGGTACAGAAGGGGCTAAAGGGCTCGTTTGGGTCAGGATTGCTCTGTGCTAGGACACATGGAAACATTCAGAGGGTTCTTGTCCAAAGGAGCTGGAATCGATGCTTGCTGTAATTCCCAGGCCAGAGGAAAAGGATGGCTTTTCATGCTGGTTTAAAAATCTTGGCCAGTGGCTCTGTTGGCCTGGTGACTGACCTTAAACTCAGTGTCAGCTCATGTGATCCACATCTGGTCCTTAAACACGTCACTTAGGGCAGCTGAGGAAGGATCCTCCAGAACAAAATTCCCAGGGAAGAGCAGCTGGGGTGTTCTCCCATGCAGACTGGGCAGGGTCCAAAATGGGTTTTGCATTCCAGGCAGGATTTAGCAGTGGTGAGTAAGGGACAATCACTTCTCTCCATGCACAGGCTTTTGTGCTTGCTAGTACTGGTGATGTGGAGATTTCCACTGAGGAATGAGTGTGGTATTTGGCTTCTTTTCCAAATTTATACTACTCTAACTAAAACTTTAAAAAAAAACCCTTGGAAGAAGTAATTCCTGATCTGTATTTGAAAGAGAAAATTGTGTAATTTCCAATTTTTCCACCTTAACCAAGAAACAATAAATTCTGTAGTGTCAGATTTTGTCTGCTGCCCATTGCAAGTGTGTTTTAGAGCAGAACTTGGTTTCAAGAATATCTTTGCTTAGCTTATTATTATCTGGTCTAGGTTTGGATTCCAAATGTGGACAAAACACTTTTGACTTAAATAGGGGTGTGTGAGGGAGTGATGGGAGAGCAGATCCTTAGTGCAGTTCACACTCAGATTTTAAAAATCCCCATGATTTAAAACCTCATGTTGCAAAGGTTTGCAAATTGCATCATGTAAAATTGTGTGCAGCTAGGAAGGGAACCTGTGCAATTCCAGTAAGAGCTGTCAGCAGTTTATACTGCTATCAGGTATAATATTTTGCAATAGTCTTGCTTATCTCAGAATGTCTGTTTTGCATGGATGAGGAACAGCCTGATCTCTGTCTTCACACCTCACACCCACATGCACAGAGGATCCCGTGCCTTCCCTGCTGAAACCAGGAGGCACAAACAGAATTCATTAATGTGTTAGGCAAACTCCTACCTGATTCTTAACTCATCACTCCATTTTTATGCAAAATTTGCATCCATACATGTCAGGGTCTCGCAAGCACTTCACCTGTGAGTTAATAATGTTGATTTTAATTCATCAGATTGAAATTCACACTGAACCTGAAGGGCAATTTGTGCTTCCTATCATCCTGTTTAAGGATATTTGTGGGCTTAGATGAAACACAAATATTTCTGTGCTGCTAAACAAAACCCACCAGAAATATTTTAAAATCTCAAATTACACTTTGAAAAACATTTTTACCTGTTTACTTGAATAATGTCAATTTAATGTGTTGTCTTGATCAGTTTTTGTACATATACATGTGTATATATATAAGTTATATATAAATATGTATATGTATAAAGTTTTTGGGGAGAATGAGGGGCAAGACAGAAATCCAATGTTGTGACAAAGATTCTACAATCATTTATTAACAGTTTCAAGAAATGTGTTATTTTGAGTTTGATTAGAAGTTATTTGCAGTTGAACTATGAAAAATGAAATGCAACTGAAAAAAAAGAGAATTCACAGTATTAACTTAGGATTTTTTTCACAAAAAAGAAAAATTAGTTACTAGTACAGTTGGAAGAATATTCTCTTTTTTGATGGTGAAAAGAACTCCAACTGTAATAGTTTGTATCAGTTACGTGGAGCACTAACCTACATTGCACTAGGAGAAATTTGCATGCCAAAAATAAAATTTTACCAGAAATCTTGAAACCACTCAATTCCATACACAGTAAACTAAAAAGCCCATCACTTCTGTTATTTACTAGTACAGTTTTCTGTAACATTCTTAGAAATGTCATCCTTCAAACCAAAGGGTAAGTCACAAATTTCCATTTACTAGCAAAGAATAGTAGAGATTTGAAGAGCTTTTAAGACCTGGGGAAATAAATCAGGATGTTAGAGTAGAAATATAAGAATATTGGTGAAGCAGAATCAACCAGAAAATAATTATTTTTTTTAGAGAAACCAAAATTTCATTTAAAAATTCACAGTCTAATGGATTCTTCAAAAGAAAGAGTTTGGGGGAAAAGAGATTTAAAATCTAGTTTTGACATTCCAATTACTGCCTGTTTTATTAGCTAGGTTTAGCAAAGTGGAATGAATTTGAGCACACACAGTTTCAGCTGCTGTGTGGCTCAGACACGTGAGCACCCAGCTCCCCCTGCACCTCTGCCCCTTCCTCTGAGGCCTGGGGGAGGCTGGAGCTGCCCCAGAGCAGCGTGGAGGAGCTGGGAGCCTCACACCTCTCCCTGTGTTCACATCCTGTCTCACTGCAGTTCACCCTGACCATATTCTAACCCAGTGCATGACTGAGTGCTAATACTGTATAAATATTTTGAAACATATCTTAAAAAAAAATAAAAAATGTTTGCTTCAAACTTTTTATGATAGAGAAATATATGATTATTATGGTTGTCTTACAAATTGTATTGTGTTCATTTTTTTTGTTAAATATGTAGAAAAACATTAAGGGAATGGGGGACTTGAATGTCTGTGTGTACTGAAATGTATATAATTATTTGGAAGAACACATGTGCCAAGTATAACATGATGTAAAAATTGTAAATATATGAAAAATTCATTTTTCTAATAAAGATAATTTCTGCCAATTAATATGAAAAGGAACAATGGTATCATTCTTGTCTGTCTTCCTTGTTAAATGGGACAAGATGAAGCATCACCTACGAAGAAGGTTTACATTTGTTTTTTCCTTAGCTGTTGATGAGATTTGAAGGGTGTTAACAGCCACATGTTTTGAGACATCCTTTGCTGTTAGAAATCATCTAAAGGTGAAGATGCCTGAAGCTAAAGCTGACAGTATGTGCTTGGTGATCCCAATTTAATTTAATTCACAAAGAGGAGCAAGGCAATTAACTTGTGCACAATTCCTTTGTTGTGAGAACGATGCTTTGAGAGGTGGGAGCTCAGGAGGAGCTCAGTGAAGGACGGCCCCTTCCTGTGGCACCATCCTCCCAAATTCCAGAGGCATTGGATGCACCAGGCATGGTGGGCCTGCATGAGAAGGCTCCAGAAGGGCAGGAGCCCTTTGGGCCCTGTGAGGCAGCAGCCAGCCTGAGAAGGAGCTGTCCTGCCAGGAGTGTCAGCACCCCTGAGAACAGCTGGAGAGGTGGAGCTGTGGAGCTCAGCCAGGTGAGCATGGAGGAGAGCAAAGCAGGGGGTGAGGAAGCAGCAGCAATGCTTCACACCTGCTATGACTTTTTGGTTCCCACAAACTTGTCTGATGTTCTGGTTAATCAAAATGTAAATCAAAATAGGGGTTTTAGTGGAGCATTTAAAATTAGTTCTAAGGTTTGACCATTTGCCTGGCCATGGGAGCTAAAGAAGTGAGGTTCACACTGCTCTGAGTGGTTCCATGGGACCCCATTTTCCATCATGTCTCATCAGCTAATTAAAATCTTTGAATCCACAAAATGGGCAGAAACAAACCTTTGGCAATTAGAATATTGTTCTTTGAGGCAGTGGGAGGAAAGTCATTATAAAAATCCAAAGTATCCTTTTGATTAGGGGGCTTTGTGCTGAATGTAAAAATAATGATGGAGGTGAAAGGTGGCTCACGTATATCTCAGAGCTGAACAGTCCCATCTATTTGTTCCCAAGATGAACACAACTGCATAGATAATATGAGAGTTATAAAATTGGACTTCTGTCCTTAATGAGGTTTTTAATGAGGAAAAACCTGCTGGGCTTATGGTCTTCTGCTAGAAGATTCTTTCAAAGGGACCCTGCCCTATTTTTATTGAAACATCTCCATTTTATGAAACACCATGAGGTGTGCCCAGGTCACTGAATCATTATCTGAGCTGGAGTCTTTGTTTTTATGTGATAATGGTGTTTGTGTCCAAGCTGGTGTTGGCTTCAGGGCTGCTCCTCCCAGCTCTACCTGCCAGCAGAGCTGATTCTCTCTGTGCATCTCTGAGTCAGCTCAGCCTCAGCTTTGATTCCCTTTGGGATCTGGTTCAAAGACACTCACATTCCCCCAGATCATTCTTTTGAGTCTTTGCTGATGTGTCTATGGCAACTACCAGTCTTCTAAGACTTTGCTTGCTAAAAAAAAATAAAGTTTAAGTGGCGACTGGGAAATGGAAGCTTTTTAAGTGTGACATACATTGTGCATGGCACTGCCAGCAGCATTCCCAGCAAACTGAGCAATGCACCCGGTGCCAACACAAGTTTCTCCCTGTAATTTGGATTCAGAAACACCTGTTCTAAGGCCAACTGCTGAAGTCTGCTCATGTCTATGTAAGAAACACAATGTACCCTTCTTGTTGTGGTGAGTTTTCCCACTGATCATTCTAGCTGCTTCTTCCAGCAGTTTAAAAGCAGCATTAGCTTCCCCTTGCAGATTTGTTGCAGCACAAAACCCAAACCATAGCTTCCACAAATTGCATTATTGATCTATCCTATGATCCTCTGTCACGCTGTGCTTCTCCCACTTCAGCAGGCACTCTGGTGTGCAGCACTCTGGTCCTGTTTTCACTGTGTTTTCACTGAAGAAGGGAATTTTCACAAGCTGAGCAAGGGTCTCTGCATTGATTTCTGTGTTTTCTCTCTAGATGTTCCCAAAAAAGCTTTCAGGTGGGAGGGAGGGTGGGGTTGTGTGTGTGTGTGTGTGTGTGTGTGTGTGTATGTGTGTGTAGTTTATTGACTATTTGTTCACCACTACTTTGCTGACACAGGATGATCATTGCAGATATTGACTGCATTCTGTTCAAATCGACATGCTCAAATATTTTTAAAGATAATATGTGTTTATAATGTAAACAATGATTGTTTCTAAACTATGGCAGTAATGATTTTAATGCACTGAGGTTTCTCAGCTTTGCAGTAGGCAATAGGGGATGGTAATACAGGATATAATAGTGATTAGCATTGTTTAGACAAGGTTACTGCAAGGTCAAAGACATTTTCCAGGGGTCTCCATGCAGCTCCTGGTGTAATTTAATAGCAATAATCCTTAAAAAACTCTAGGCACTGCAAAAGCACGTGGTGTTTTTAGAGTAGACCTCAGCCTGCTAGTTAGATGTAACCCACCTCATGAGATCATTGAACCCTTTCATAATCCAAGACTGCATAACATTTGCACTGTCTGTAAAGAGCTATGAAAGATACAAAAAGCAGAAAATGTGAACACAAAACTCTGGAGACACAAAATACAATATTAACCAGGTTTGAAAGTCTCAGGCCCTCTCGTTATAGAATTGTGTAGTTCCACTAATTACTTTGGGGACTGAAGCTGTTTGGCATTTCAGAGGCTTGGATGTGAGCAGCTGCCTCCTTCCATCCTGCATGGGGAAAAGCCAATTGAGTGGGAACCATAACAGGCATTTCTCTGTGCTCAAGGAAAAGCAGAGACCTTGGCCAGGTTTTACTCCCAGTTCCTGAGATGGTGTAGTTTTATCAGTTAAGAGGTTTGCCAACTTAAGAAAAAGCTTCTTCAGTGTTAATGCAATAGCACAATGCTGATTTTACCCTCCTCTTTCCCAGCAAGAGAAATGTGGCAAATTGCATAATTTTCCTGGTAGCTGAAATGCCTCTAAGTCTCTTTTCTGCAGTTATAAAAGAAGAACCATTTGTATACCTTGGAGAAGAGAAAAGTAGTAGGAGTGAGGATGACTAGAATAGCTGATTTTCCTCTAAGAACAAAACTGCTGTTGCATTGATTTGGCCACGGTGAGTGTTTCCCAATATGGGCTTTGAAAGCTGCAGAGCATGTTAATTCCTGTTACCCTTTTTATTTTATACGTAAATGTGTGTGAAGAGCTTATGTTTAAAAATAGGGGTGGGGATGATGCTGAGGGTTTTTTGCTATGGGGGAAACTTTCAAATAGGACTAGATAGCTCGAAGTATCTGGCAAAAAAAGTCCTGCAAATCTCTTTGAATGTGCCTCTCACCAATAAGAACTTACAGCAGTATCTCTTAACTAACCAAGAACATAATTTATTTTTAATGAAACATCAAATCTCAAATTGTTAGTCCATTTAGACTTTTACTTTAAGTTGAAATGCTGAAATGATATTCAAGTCCTCTTTTCATCACCTTTAAACCCACTGCTGTTCTTTTCCAAGGATGCACTATGATCTCAGCAAATGGGAGCAGCCAATGTGACCTTAATTATATTTGTACTTCTCTGAACTAAACAGCTGTGACCTTACTACCTTCCTTCTTATTTCCCATTCCTTCCATCTACTCCTAACAGTTTTCTTTATTTCTGTCCCTGTTAGATTGTGGAAGTGTGAGCTGCACCTTGAGCCAGACCTGCATGGTCTGCACATTTCCATGTGTTACAAGCATTGTAATCTCCATGTTCTTTTCTATTCCTGTCTTTTTAAAAACTAACATTTTGTTTATTTCTCAACTGCCACTCTGCAATGAGATGATTTCAGTATTCAGAGCATAATGGCATCCATAACCTTCTTTTTTCAGATGTTGGTTTTGCACTCAAAACATTTGGATAGGTTGAACTATTTCTCCTTGCATGTGTTTATTTTTATGACATTTCTAAATGCTAACATACTTTTTTTCCCCTAAATATTTGAGTCTGACAGGCCATTTCAGATGTCCTTCAAATTTGTTGATCTTGGAATAGCAAAGAAATGACAAGACATTTACAGACCAGGACTAGGGCTGCGAGTTGTGTGTTGCAAGGGATGCTGGACAGATTTACATACCTCTATGGCCTGAATGCCTTCATGATGTGGTATTGCTTCCTGTGTGCTGAGCACTTTCTGAAAAAATGTTTAGCATTTTTAAAAGGTTGATTATGTAATGTGATGTGCTGGGCTAGACCATGAAATGCTTTGAAGTCAGAGAATGAGAAACCCACAATTTAGGTGATCAAGAAAGTTATTAAATATTGATACCTTGAGAGAATGGGCATGTGTCTTCCATTCTTTCACACTGCAATCTAAATAAATCACAAATTTATTTCTTTGGGGAGCTGGATGCAGGTTGCAGAACCAATTTTATAGAGAGAAATTGAGGCAATGGTGAATATAGCCCTATTTAATAATGTTATTTTACATATTTCTCAGCAGTGGGTGGGTACATTGGAGTGTATAAAAACCAGGGTTTTCAGCTCGTTGCTCACATCAGTGTATTCCCCCGCTGGTTCTGCATATTTCTCTGGAAACCTTTCTTCTTCCTGAGGCAGGCAGAGAAAGTAAGATGTGATGTTACCTACAGCGTGATGCTTGTACCCTCTTGCTGTCTGTGGGCTACAGCTTCACATTGCTTTGATAGCTGGACTTGATGATCATGGAGACTTTTTCCAACCATTATCATTTTATAATTCTATAACTGTAAAGCCTCAATGCTAGAACAACAAAAGCCCGTGATTTTAGAGGGAAAGCTGAGAGGCAGTTATTTACACATGGGCAGCCCAGGAGGAATTAACTACAAATGAACTCCAGTGAGCTGCAGTCTCGTGTGCCAGCAGTGGCTGTGGCTCGGCAGCCCGTGCACGAACAGCTGCGCTGATGTGCACAAAGACCAATTACCATCCTCCTAATTGCAAAGTGTTCCCACTGGCTTCATTGTGCTGGTGTAAGCCAGGGAAAACTTTGTTCTGGATTCTTAGTCTCCAGCAGGCACTGCAGGGCTTGAGCAGACTGGGCACGGGGCTGTTACCAAGTCGGGGCTGCCGGTGTTTCAGTGCCGTGTTTGCGTGTGCACTCCTGTGCGTGTGTGTGCACGCTTTAAACAAACAGCTCCTCAGATCCTCTCCAGGAGGACTGCAGTGCTCTGGCCACAGACCCTTATTTGCTGATTTTAGCAGCAACAATATGAATCATTTTTAGGGTGATGGATGACTCAGTGGTTGTTAAGGCCAAAGAGCCCCTGGTAGTGCCCTGCGCCGAGGCCAGCCCGTGGCGTGTGACTGCTGTGTCCTGGGGAGGATGGAAAACCTTGGGCCTGCTTGGAATGGGGTTCTCTGAAAGTCCTGCTTCGTTCTTGATAGGGATCAAAGCAGATTGCTGGACTGGGAGTCTCGGGGTGGTTTCTAATGCTGGCCTGGCATTGCCATGTCGTGGGATCTGGCGAGCCTTGCTGTCCCTGCAGCCTCTTCAGTTTGTAAGTAAGGCCTTTGCTGCAGTTACTGTCTCTTGCCATTATCTCACAAGGAGCAGGCACTAAAGTCTTGGCAGAGACTTACTGGCTTTGCAGCAATGAAATAGTTAGTAATGCTAAATTACTAATTTTTCTCCTAACCTGCTGTCTATTGGTATAACTTCACCTTATCTGTCCCTTTGTCAGGAGAAGCCTAAAGCTGTAAACAAGCAGAAAATGTCACTGAGCCACCAATATTTAGGATGAAGTATAACAATGAAGGTAAGCCTCCAAAATGGTCTTATTCCACAGTTACCAGCAAGGCAAACTGTAAATCCTTGACAGGACTGACACCATGTTGCTTTTCATACTGTGGAGACACATTTGCAGTGTGAACACATAAAGTACTGCTTTTAAAGCTGTGGACATGAAATTAATAACAACTCAAGGAAAATGCTGTGTTTTTTGACCTTTGTGGGATGCTTTGTCCTGAGCTTACGCAGAAACTTCTTTTTCTTTTAACCTTATATAAGTTATGTTGTTAGAGCATGTTTTTAAAGACTTTTCCACATGATATTTTCAGTGGACACACTTGTGACATTTGCTGTTCGTATGACCCCTGTGAACTCACTGAAGTGCCCTCAGGGAGTCATGAATATGAAAGTGTTTCCTTTTTTGGCTTCATTTTTCACTGTTTTTACTGGCTGGTTGGTTTTGTACAGTGCAGAGCAGCTGTCCTGAATGTAATTGTTCTGTCCTCCTTACAAGGGGCACAAAGGAAAAGCCTTCTGGAGAAAGCATCTTTGTTTCCCCTCAAGAACTTCAACGTGAGAAAAATGACAGAAAAAGAGGACTTAATGAAAGAATTTGAACTATTACAAGAGGGATCAAAATATTTTTTTAATGAGGTAGGTTATAAAAAGAGAAGTCATGTAATAACGATTTTGGAAATTTAATCAGAAGAGTTGATTCATATTCCAAAAATTGTCTTTGTGCTGGAGTTGCATCTTCGTTAAGGGCCTGCATTTTAATGGTCCACCAATCAAACCAAAGATCTCTTTGTGGATATACGATGTGACAGTCCTATTTTAATATTGTGATGTCTTTTAATTGCCTTTCCTGCATAGTCTGTGCCCAAACCCCACCACATCTGTCCATGGAGCTCTTTGTTAAACTGGCAGGTGAGAGGGAGGATCAGGAGGGACAGTGTCACTGGTAACTCAGTATAATGGCACAAGTGCCACTGGCAGAAAATAAAGTACCAAATGTCTGTTTCAAAGGGAAAAAAAAATCCCCAGCAGAAACTCTGCTTCAGGAGAACTGAAGTGGTGAAAAAGAAGCTGAATTTGCAATTGAGCCTTGTTTGCCAGTGCAGAGAGAGGCAGAGTGAGAGAGTGACAGTGTTGGGGATGGGACAGAACAGCCACGTGGCAGCTGCATCAAATGTAGCAGTACCCCACTCAAATTTCTCCATTAAATGAGGAAAATAGTATTCAGTCCATATAATCAGCAGAAGAAACCCCTCCTTATGCTGATAAAGGCTTCCAACTGCTGAAGAAAAATTTAATATTTTGAATAAGCGATGAAGCAGAATATTCAGGACAGCAATTTTGATTTAGGGTCTGAGCACTGGGAGGTGTAGTGATGTCCTGCTATGTGCCATCGAATTCAACAGTGTTACCATCTGATTCAAATGAATCTCCTGAGTATGAGCAAGCCAATTTCCATTCCCTGACGTGCTGGTGTAAGTGTTACACTTCCCAAAAGTGATATAATGCCCCCAAATATTTGGTTGATTAATTTTACTTCTTGTATTTATTTACATTTTAATTGCTACAGCTGGAATAAGTTATCTACTTTGAAGTTTTATTACATTAATGAAGATGGCATATTGTAGCCTAAATAATTTTGGAAACTTTCTTCAGCCTTTCCAGTTCTGGGAAAGAGAATTTCCAGTAAAACACAATGAGGTTTGAGTAATATGTTCAGCACCGCAACAACGGCACCTGGATGTCCTCAGAGGTACAGAGGGGAAGAAAAAGATATGTACCAAATTTCACAGTCAGCAAGAACACTAGCCCTTAATAAAATTTAGTGGGTTTTTTGGGATTTTTTTAAGGAACAAGATTTATAATTAATTACACTTACTTTTTCTTTCAATCTTTTCTTTTTGTAATTTTTAAAATTTTTTTCCCGGTACTTTTTCTCCTGTGATATGTTCCCTCTTCCTAGAAATAGGCACTGTGGTGTATCCTGACAGACAGAGACAGCAGCATGGTTCTAGGAGCCGTGGGAAGGTACTGGACTCTGGCAGAGTTGTCTTCAGGTATGTCAGAGCCCTTCACGTTTGCACCCATTTTCAAATACATTTTTCTCCTGTGTGAAAGCTCCAACAGGAACTAATGAAATGTCCTCGTCTGTGGAAAGTGGCGGGTGGGAGTGCGGGAGCCCCCTGGGGTTTGTGCACAGATGACCTGACACTGAATTTCAGCCCTGTGGAGGGGACACAGCCCTCTCCTGTGACTGTCCTGGTGGCAGCAGGTTGTCCTAGTTGCAGTTGTGTCTCAGAAGAATTGGTTTCTGTTCAGCCATCCTTGATGTTGTGTCCTTTCATACCTGTGAGAGAAACTCTACACGGGTGCTGGTGCAGAAATACATCAGTTGAGCTGTGAACAATGAACTACATTCTTTCTTCTAACACTAAATTCAGATCTTGTTAAAAAAAAAAAAAAATAGGACAGGTTGCACAGGGAACAAGAACTTTCAGTTCAGAGCATGGCAGGGCAGGTAGTGAGTGGTGGGTTTATGTTCAGCTGGTGCCTGCAGCGTTGTGAGGAGCAGAAGTGCCTGTACTGCACAGGCAGGTACTGAGGATGCTGCCAGCTCCTCTCACTCCTGTGTCAGCCTGAGAAACTTTGAAAATCAGTCCTCCCCAGTGTGCAAGTCTTATCTGTTGAGTGTGCCGTGTACTAGATGTTTTAAAATCCTTGTATTTTCCCACATGACTTCTTTTGGAATACGTGCAGCTGCAAATGGATTTTCACTCTCTAATTTCCTTCCCTTGCAATGTGGCAACTTGAACTTGAAAATGGCAGTTTTTATAACCTATGACAAATGTGCTCATAACCTTGTACTTCACATCAGCTGCTCACTACTCTTGCCCTAATCTGAAAAGCTTGATAATAAACATTCAGGCAGGAAAAACTATTGAGACTATTGAGTGGCTATTAGAATAACTCTGATTCAGTACCTCAAAAGACTGAAATGAAATTGAACCTGATAACATCAGTTTTCTGCAACCTGTCTTTTCTACCAGCTTTTAATCATTTTTCATAACCACTCTGCATTAACACCCTATTCTGGAAACTCATTCCTCTGTTGTTCTCTGGTTTAACACACTCCTTTTGCTTTTCTAAATAATATTTCTTGCTTTCATTCATCTGTGCTCTCAACATATCACCAGGTAGATTTGATGGATTTCTCATCCTGAAAGCCATCTGCTCAGTTATGTTAGATAACATAAACCCATCCACCAAAATGCAGCTTGATAGAAGTTCCTGCTGAACGAAAGCACTCACTTATGATCCTTCTTTCCAACACTTGCCCCCTGGCCAGGCATTCCCAGCTAAAACCTTTCCGACAGTGCTGGGACTCAAGACTCATTTTGGCCATGGTAAGAGCTGCTGGGGCCGGCCTGGGGAGGCTGGCCTGAATGCACAGAAAGAGGTGGATGAACTGTTCTAAAAGGGAAGGAGTAATTTACTTCTGTAGCAGGTTATTGTGCCCAAAACAGAAGATGGATGAAACTGGGAGGACAGAATTAGGAGAGTGGAGAAAGTAGGGTAGACAGTGTGTCCTTGGAGCCTGGGAGTTGTGTGACCCTAAAGAGGAGCAGCAGCAGTATAAGAGGCTCTGTTCTGATCCAGGGAAGTTGTGCTCATGCTCTTCTGGCACAAACCCTTGTGCAGGCCATCAGAGCACTGGGTATGACAGTAAAGGGGGTCACAAAGGAAAAAAAACAAACTTAAATAACGATGTTTATTTCTTTTAACCAGGCCTTTTCTTGCCTTTTTTGCCATGCAAATGCAAGGGGAAAGCTGCTTGTGCAAAGGGCCATGTCTGGGGCTGTGGCCCATCCTCTGGGCAGTTGGATGGAAAATGCATCTGCCATCAAGACCTCAAGCTGTGGTAAAAGCCTGAAGGGCTCTGAGACATTCAATCAAGTTTGTAAGAGCTAGAGAGTTTCTCATGCTTATGATTGAACAGTTGTATTTCTACTGTGTTTTGACTGAAAAGATTTTCTGTTTGACCTGCCCATGTACAGAAGCACTCTGGCATGAACCAGAGGGACTGCACTCAGGCCAAAAAGGAAGTATTTTTTACTTTTACTCAGGTATTTCTTTTCCCAGTCAGTCAGAGTTGCTGAGGTCACTGGTCAGCAGTACAGGGGTGTGTGCCAGGGCAGCTCAAGCAGTGGGTCAGGCAAGGGAGGTTTTTGATCAGGGTGATGGGTGTCACCCTTAGGTGGCCATGGGGGTGGCACAGCCATGAGCACCAGGTGCCCAACTTTTCTCAGCCTGAAAAGACACTGTGGTGTTATACAGATCCCAACTGCTGCTGACTGCATCCAGCTGCATGAAAAAGTGTCTGCAGAATTTGTGGCTTCTGAAACATGCAAGTAGTGCTATGTGTAATTTTCACCACTTCCCACCATGGGAGAGGTGGGATTTCTCACTCAGAGGGATGCATGTTGTACTGACTCTGGGGACTGCATATGTGCCTCCAAGTGGAATTTCACAGCCTGGCCCTCCTCCTCAGAGCTCACAGGGCTGTTGGTTTCCTTTGGCAGGAGGTATGCCATGGAAAAAGTTACTCCTGGAGGGACTCAGTATTGGGCTAATTAATTACCTTGCATTGTTTGCAATCTTTGAGGCATCTAAGTTCACATGCTGAGTGCAATAAGGGGAAGTGGCTGGAACCTATAATATAGCTTAATGAAAACTAATGCAAGTTTAAATAAAAAGAAGCAAACAAGTCCCTAGTGACATACCTAAGCTACAGTTCCACAAAATTTAATTAATCTTTCCTTTGTATTAAACATTATGATGCAGGAAAGAATCTGTGCTGAGGATAGCAGTGACTAATTTCACTGCAAGGAGTAAACTTTTGCATGTGATTTTGTCTCACCACATGCCTGGAAGTAGGTGCAAAGGAACAATTGAGGACCTCAGGGACAGAGACAGAGACAGCTGCTGGATGGGCCAGGTCATGAGCTGACATCATCAGGTAAATATAGGTAGGAGGTGTTTGGTCTTTTTCAATCAAGAAGTAAAGGGAAATATTTTTAGTGCATGTTTGGAACACCTCTGCTGCTGCAGATGGTGTGTCACTGCTCTGGCTCTGACCTCAGCCTCTGGTAAAGTTTGGTTCTACACAACACTGGCCACAGGCTTGCAACCCTTTGGCCAAATGTCCCAGGAACACCAGGAATATAGAGTGAAAGCTTTGTATCTCACTTGTTAACCACATTAACCTTTCCAGAGGTTAAACACAACCATTTGCAGGGCAAGAACATTTAGTGTGTCCTCACAACAGGCAGAAATTCCTCTTGAGCAGCCCCTACCCACAGCTGTTTGCTCCCATGTTGCAGATATATATAAATAATGACTAGAGAGATAAATATTTGCTCAGGAGATTAATACTGATATCTATGAAGTGGGTGAAGGTCTGCATTTCCCTCAGCCAGGATCCTGTTTACTGCCCCACTTTCAGACCTCCTGCCATAGCCTTAGAGAGAGTAACTATGCCTGGGATTCACTGAATTCTGCTTTTTGTGTACCTCTGCCTCTGGAATCAGCTTCCTGTGCTGGCAGGAGCAGCTCCACAGGAGGAGGCAGCTCCTCAGTCCTGAGGAGAAGGACTTTGATCCAAGAGCAGCCAGGGGATGCTGGCAGCTGCACCAGCTGCTGCTGCAGGCGTGCTCTGCAGGCTTTCCTTCTGGCAGCAGCCAATGCTCTATTCTATCTTAAAAAGAATCCCCTTCCCACTGCTGCAGGAAAGGATTCCCTGTCCTGGAAAGTAGACCAAGACAGTAAGAGTCCAGCCCCTAGTGCAGGCATCAGAGGGGGCTTGGCAGGCTGGAAGGTGATGCCTCAGCCACAGCCCCACCTTGGTCAGGTCATTGCTGGTGTGGGGCAGCCCCAACAAGCAGGGAGGGCAGGGAGTGAGGGCTCCTGCCTCCCAGAGTTGCAAGGTTTGAAGGGCACCAGCTCACACACTTTGGCAGTGCTGGGAGAGAAGCAGCTGACAGGCTCTCCTCTGACACCTCATCTGCTGTTTCTAACCTTAACCAGTAGTTAAGGTTAAGTAGTTTTGGTTACACCAGTAGTGTTTCTATCCTTGAATATGTTCCACAAATCACTGGAATCATTAAATATCCAGCTGTCTCCCAGAGCTGGTGGTCAGCCAAAAGAGCTGGATTTGCTCTGGGGAGTCAATATTTGTAGAGCTAAAGACCCAAAATAAGAATGAGGAAATGATGTGGCAGATTTCATGAGAGAAATGTCTGAACATCCGTGATGAGTTTATTTTGCTACTCTCTGATGAGGTACTAACCTGACAAAAAGCAGGTGGCTGATGAAGTGTCACAGTCAGCTCCGTGGCACTGGTGATCCCAGGGAGGACACTCTGACAGGTAAAAGGAGCTGTGTTTCATCCTCTGCATGTCTTGCATGTAATTTGTTGCACGGGCTGATGGCAGTGTGAGAGATGAGCAGCTCATCCCTCCCTGGGTCTCTCCCTTGCCTTTCCCATCAGACATTTAATGTACAGTGTATTCTTGACTGCTGCAGTGCCAGGAAATCTCTTGCCATAGAATTTTGATGGAGTTTGGGTTTTTTGCATGTTTTGTCGAAAATATGGTTTCACAAGAAATGCAGCATTGCTGCAGATCTTTTGTTATCTGTTGGTGCACTACAAGAAGTTAGAATCCTTACAGAAAAACCTGAAAATATTAACACAGGAAAATTAGCAAATATATTTATAAGTTAGTCCAGAGAAAAATACTCATGGTGGTATGTTGGGTTTTCCCAATGGGGATGGAGAAGCAGAAGAGCTGTCAATATTATTCTATGCCAAATAAGTGATGATAACAGGGTCAGTCTTTTTTACCACCCTCTTTCCTCTGTTTGACTTATACTTGACTTATTGAAGCCAAAGACCTGCATTATTTCATAAATGCATTAGGCACAAATGCTCTGAGGGGGGAGAAGTTAATTAGGATGAAGAGGGAAGCTGCTTTCCAGGTGGAGGGGCCATTAGTATTCTTCTGCTCTAGTTCCCTGAACTGCTGCATTTATTAACCTTTAGCCAGATCAGAGCCGATTTCTCCTGTTTCTTACATAATGTTGGAATTATAATTGACAGTACTGATGAAAGGGAAAAGTCTCTCTGCAACTCAAATTTTTCTTGCTTTCATGTAGAGGGTTTTAGAACAAGAGTCTTATCAGCTGTGAATAATTGCATCTCATTAGCTGTGTACTGGAGTTATATGTATATGCATATTGGAGTCGTGTATATATTTGGTTGGGAAATGTTATGGCTTGCTTCAAGTGGCACTGGGGATGTGAAATTCAGTGTGCATGGCATGTTTATGTAACTGAGTGACATTGCTGAAGAGGTAGGAGATGGTGGTTGCACATTTGGGTGTTTGCAATGGTTTTCTCCAGTACCTCAATAGGGCTTGCTCTTCTAGGAAAATTTAATTCTGTGCTGATCTTGTAAATCCAAATTCACAGAAAGTTTTGGAGTCTCTAATAGATAGAGAAAGTTGCCAAAAAAGTAATTTGTATGGGAATGCTAAGTTGTCTTAGCCCTCAAATCCTTTAGAACTTTAGGAAAATCAAATAATCCATTTACAATCATTTGATTGCACCCTTTAGTTTGATTTTTTTTCCATACAGCTAGGAGTTTTTTTATAAAATGAGGTGGTTTATTTCCAAGAGGGCAGGTCTTTTCTCCTAAAAGGGGACAAGCAGTTACCCAGAGATGATTTTCCCTTGTGCAGAAGCTGCAGCTGCCACATGGCCCTGTGAAGGGGGCTCCCAGCCCTGGGAATAACCTGGCTGCAGAGCAGTCATTAATTGCTTTCTGGTACAAGGACTATCTTGTCATTGCTCATAGTTCAGAGACAATTCAACTCATGCATATATTGGCATGAGGAAAATGCCAACTGCTCTTATTTCCAGCAAAACAGTGACATAATTGTCAAGCCGATGGAAAACAAAAGCTTCCTCCTAATTTATTTGTTATTAAACAAAGAAAAAAATCTGCTGTTTGACTAAGGAATGCTTTCCACATTTGCAAGAAAAACAGCTAAAATTTAATGCTGGGACAATTCACAATGAAGTTGTTGAAATATGAGTGTCATATAAATCCTCATGGATTCTTTCTTTCCAAAATACAAAATGCTGATTTCATCTTGATCCTATTGCATTACAGATATTTAACCTAAGCAGAGCTTTCATATAGGGTTCATTTTATGTTATTGTTTTCTCAAAATAATAATTACAGGTCCCTTTATGTACAGCATAATATCAAATTATAGGAATATTTCTTAGTTTAGGCTACTTTATGCTTTCTCTTAAAGAGGAAAATGAAATATCATCTTTTTTGGGTTTTTTTCCCTTGAGATAACTTATGTTTGACAGCTTTGTCTTTAGTTCGACTGGAGGATTTCAGTACCTGACCAGAATGTTCTGGGAATCAAATTCCCAGTGCTGCCCAGCATAGTGCACAGCAAGGAGATAAGAGACCAGAAATCACATTTCCACTTGTCATGTCGAGATGAACATTTGAAGGACAGGATTGCTGCTGACTGCAAATAGTGGAGCCTGCAGGACTTTTTCCAGAAACAAATTGAAGTATGTTCAGCAATACATTAATTAGCAGCTGGAAAAGAATATTGGGAGGGTTGTGGTAGTGATTAATTGTTTAGCTTATTAAATTATTTTCCTAGCATATGATGTTTTTCCACAGAAATAAATTACTTTGTGCATTATAGCTCATGCTTATGTGAAGAAAGAAGAAGGTATTTTTCTAAGATAGCAGAAGGATTTTCTCCTGTATTTCTAAGGAATGTAATAGTGAAGATTCATCAACACTTGAGAACTGCCTGGAAGATAATAGATAATTATAGACTTCATTATGCTTTCAAACAGGCAAGCAAAATTTTAAATCAGACCTTTAAAACCACAGGAGTGCAGGGAAAAAAATTGTGAGGAGCACCAATTTTCTGATCAATCAACACTTGCAATGAAAAACCCAGATTATGTTCTTAGAGGCTTAGTGAATATTTTCCCATCAAACTTAGGATTTTAATAAAGCACGGATGGAATTCCATGCATGAAACCTTCCAAACCATGAGTCACAACCGAACTTCAGGCTGGACATAAAACTGAGAAATTACATAAAACTGAGGCATGAAGACAAGCAAAGAAAGGAAACCAGACTGCATGAAGCTGCAATCAATCTAAAGATTGGCTTCTAAACAACATAACTCCCCTTCCAAACAATAGAAGTCCCCCAGGCTGTTTCTCTCCAAAGGAGTCACTTCCTGAGGAGGTCACAGCACTCACACGTGCAAGGGGATATTCTGTACCTTAGAATTTTCTTCTAATGTTTGGTACACACTTCATTACATATTAAAGTTTCACCTTGCCTGTGAAAACCGATGCAATTAATGCTTTCTCAGTAATCAGGACATAAAGACTCTCCTGGTGAAGCAGGTCATTTTATGAGCATTTAGCTTTTCATTGGGGAGATTCCAGTGTAGCCTGTCCTTTTCAACTTTCTGATTTAGCAGGAGGAATAGACTAGCTGGAACAACTTGCCACCTTCAGCTGTTATCACCTTCAAACTCCCAAATACATTCCTATCACGGGGGACATCCTGCAGCTTTGCAAAGCCCACATTACTGATTATTTTTATCTTCCTGAGCTTGGTAATGTGGCCACAGTGACTTGGAAACCTGTCTCTCCTTGACCCATGTGCAAGGATGGGTCCTGGCCGTGCAGTTGGCTCTTTAATCCCCTGCAGCTGTTTTTGCCTTCAATCTGTATGGAGGAAGAGTGACCCTCTTTTCAAGATGTGCTAAGAAATAATCATAACTTGGCTGAAGAGCGCTATAAAAAGCAATAATGTTTGGGCTTGCTGAGCTGGGCAGAAGAGCTCAGCACTACTGCAGCTTCATTTCAGAGCCCAAGGCACCCAGAGGGATGAGTCAGTGCCTGTGCAGGGTGTTAGAGCCTTACAGAGTGCTGAGTAAGGAACTCCTGCTGGGATGAAGACACAGGAAACACAACGGGGTTGGCTCAGTCTTAGCTACAACACACAACAGCTCTGTGGCAGTACACACTTTTTGGACAAGCTTTACCTGTTCTATAATCCTGCTGAGGCCTGGTTTTGGCTACATCAACACATGCCTGCACTCTTCTGCTGTTGCCGTACTGAAAGATGGAATATTACCCTTAAGCTTCAATGAGGATAGAAAATCAGGCTCAGTCATCTGATGGGAACCCTCCACGTGCTCACCTCTCCACAAGTCTTCACTAGAGAAGACTCTTCTTCCTCCAATGGTATCATTTAGTGCAAGATAGGCCAAGCAAAAGGCATCTAAAATGTGTTCACAATTTTACCAGTTACTTTCATGCCCATGTAGACAAACTTAGAAGAACAACTCTTAATCAAAGATGAACTTAGATGACAGTTTAAGTGATCAGATTCATGCCTTTTAAAAATATGTGCCTAAAATGGGTATGTTGTTTCTGTTTTGGTCCTCTTTAGTGCTGTCTATAATCATGCCCCTATTAAAATGATACTTTTAGGGACTATTTATTTGATAGACTCTCAAGTATTCATTATCTTAATTAACCACTAGAAATTACCCATGATACTCTATCCTTTTTTGGTGCAAAAATAATGACTTGTTTTCATTCAGGTGCTAATCACCAAATCTTAATCCTTTGCTAGTTTATTATGATTTTCAGAGGAAAAATTAGAGAATCTTAAATATGTCTGTTCCCTAACTTGTCTTTTAACAGCAGTGCATCCCTTCTGCCTCTGGAGAACCTGAGCAGGTGGTGTCAGGCTGCAGAGCCAGGGAATTGCCTGCCTGTGGTGCTGGGAGGTGACAGGATGGGTGTCCCATTGCTGTGGGGTGGGATGGGATGTGCTCCAGCACTTTGAGAGCTGTGCATCAGCATTGCTCCATGTATTCTAACAGGATTTCTTGTTGGCACGTTTTATACAATTGTTTGTCGTTCTTCAGTGGTGCCAAGGCTTGCCACAGCAGATGCAGGCAGCTCCTGATGATGCCCTGACTCAGGGCAAGGCCCTGAGCTGGGCTGGCTGCTGGCTGCTGGCTGCTCTCCCTCCCCTGGCACACTGTGCCTGCTGGAGCTGCTGGGTGCAGGGACAGTGGGGCCATGGTTGTCTTTGTCTCTGTGCTTTCTGTGCAGGTGTGAAATGAAATCTGTGAGGCTGAGGAGTGCCCAGGTCTGCTTCACATGGATAAGGAAGCACCCAGAGTGACTCTGGCTGTGCTCTGCAGAGAAGGTGGCATTGAGGGAATGGTGTTGCCCATCTCCAGTGGTGAAGGAGGAACAGCCTGTGACAGACAATCTGCAGGCCTGGCTGGGCCAGTGGTGTCCACAGCCAGGGCAGGGCTGCAGAGCAAGTTCTTACAGCATGAGCCTTCCAAGGCCCTGGATCTGGAATGTCTGCAGGCAGGAAAGTGAGAACTCAGAAGTCAAAAGTTCTTCAGGGCATCTGCCCTGTGCTCCAGAGAACATGTGTGAGCAGAGTAGAATAACTGTACACTTATGAGTTGGAAAAGCACCCTATTCTATTCTTGCTTAGATTTTTCTGTGGAGACCCTGCAAGCACAGTTACAGCAGGGGACTACAGCCACTCTCTATTCCCAGTCTGTCTCCAGCCAGAAGATCACACTTTGTCCTGGCACTACAAAATTCGCCCATTGCTGATGCCACATGTCCCTCACAGTGGCAATCTTTGAGCCCTTCTTAGCCCATCTCAACCCAAACTCATTTATAGCAGAGGTAGTATAAGAGTCCCTGTTGATGCAAATGACTGCAAAGAATTTTCTTAAGGTCACCTATCAAATGCATCAAACAGCAGAAATGAGCATCATTTAAGTTTTGGTCCTATGCTGCAGTCACTAGGCTGCAGTGCTTCACCTGCAGTGCTTCACCTCCACCAAAATTATACAATTAATCAAATTCTAAAGATATGGTGGAGACCAACAGCATAAAAATATGGAGAAGCTTCCACACAGCTTGTTAGAATAGTGGAGGTTGTAGTGTCTATAGATGGTGCACTGTAATCTAACAGCTTGCCACGTGCCAAAAGAAGCCCACAGCGTTTTATTTCAGTAGTATTATCACTGGAATTACTTATTAATGTTCCAGTCTTACTTTAGTGGAAGATTGCCTTTTTTATTAAATCAGGTTTAAGATATTTTTATCAGTGCTATTTCCAGCTGACATGATTTTTGTGGCAATTGGGTAAGCAAACAATTACCCAGTATGATGTTGAGGGTCTGAAAAATTTCATATATGCCATGTTGTCTGTAATGCTCAAAATAATCCTGATCAAAAGATGGTAGAAATTGTGTGGGAATCAATATTATCATACAAATGTATTTAAATGTTAATTCTCTTTGATGTGACCATGTAGAAAAGCCTTAGGTATCAGTGAAGATTAGGGGAAAACTGACTATTTCTGGTTACTTGCTCATAATAATACAGAGAGACTGTCTGTGCTAAATTGCTAAACCACTTTACCAGGCTTTTCAATGTCTTTTTTTTTTTCTTTTTTCTTTTTTAGACTTGATTTTATTCATATTTTCCTATCAAAATGTTGGGAGTAGGAAAGAAGAGGAAGTCTTCAAAAGAAATATATTTTATTATTACTATATGTAAACAGCACCTGATGTCACACTCAGATTTGAATTTCCTTCTTCCAGAAGTGTTAAAGGATTTTTATAGTCTATGGATGAAGGGAAGGAAAGCTCTGCATTAGAGCTCGCTGGTCTTTATACCTGTAGCAAACTCCTGACTTCTACATGCCTGACACCTCCAAGGAGCCCCTGCATGTGTAGGTCTTTTACTTCTGAAAACCTTCTGGCTGAAAGAGACAGTTGCCCATTTCATACCTGTCAGTAAGGCTTGGCACTGACCCTGTTGTAAACTGACTAATATGTGTTTGGTTTTATGCCATTCTATATGCTTTAGAAGAAATTAGTTTGAAGTTTTTCCAGTTTGTCACTGAAAAAAAATGGAACTAATTCCAAGATAAAACTGAAATATATGATGGTAAAATGCTGAGCATTCTAAATGCCAGTTGAACACATGATTTACATAATAACCTGATTTTTGTGGCACCTGGCCAAATGTGAATGTAACCGATGGTACAGACAGGCTTTTGTCTGAATTTCATTGATTGGCTAATGTGGCAGGACAAAGCTGAAATACTAGTGAAAAAGAAAAGTAACCTGTTGCATACATTTGCAAATGCCTTTTGATGATATATGCAATTTTTCTCGGATTAACTCTTTTGATTCCATGAGTTGCATCTGTTTGTTTCCTTCCCTTGTGAACCTCACATGCAATAAGGGTCTGCCCTTGAAAACCTGCCAGCCCTTCTTAGTTGAAACTTTAGTTTTTTATGCTATGAGAACACTTTCAAACCAGTGCACCTGCTCTTAATGGTACACTATTCACTTCCTACAGCAGTCAGTCATTTTACTGGTATTTGTTGCTATGTGCCTTCAAAATTAGTAGTGCTACTGTTTAAATATGAATGCTACTAAAATTACATATTAACTAGCAAGCTGTTGGAATCTCGGTTACCAATAACTGCCAGGAAAAATAATTTCACGCTATAAATTTAATTTGGAATTCACTATGGGCCAAGAATTACTTATATCTGTCAGGGTTCCCAACAGAAGACTCAGGAATAAAATAAGTATTGTTTAAAAGTTAAACTTCCTTTGAATAAGTTTCTGTATTGATATCTTGTATGTTTGCTGTCTGGCAAGAAATAAAATTTTAATGTATAAAAACACTGCAAACTGAAATTGCCATTGATTACTCCATGGTGCATTGCACTGTGATGGAAGATCTGAATACTGAGGTCCTACTGGGTTTGGGCTCTATCCATATAATAAATTTCCTTTATTCCAGGAAGAGAAATTTCTCATAGATAGTCCTTGTTTCTTGCAAATTAAATTAAATTAAATGGAGTGGGTTTCTTTGGCAGCAGCACTTGCTGAGGCCTGCAGGAGGAGCAGAGCAGCCCTGCCCAACAGCTGAGCTGCACCTGAGCTGTTCTGCTGGGCTCTTGCACACACCTGAGAGAGGAGAACATGAGTGACACTGATGGGTGTGCTGCCAACTGCTGCACATTTGTGTTTGATAAACCATCCCCTTTCTGTGGTCAGGCTCAGAAAATTGAATTCCTATAAGCTGTCTAAAATGCCTTGGCTTTATTAAAGTAAGTACCAGACACTGTGAAGGAAGCACTTGAAGCTGCAAGTGCATGGAGGTCTGTTGTGGCTACTGCCAAAGGCAGGAGACTGAGTTAAACAGACTCTCAATCTGAAAAAGTGCAATATCCTCATTTGTTTCTTAATTTCCAGCTGTGTATCTTGCTTAAATGACTTCATGTAATTCAGTTAGTGGATTTTTTTTCTTATTTGCTGCATTTCTGTGAGCCTGAAAAAGGCTTCTATGTGTGGAGCACATAGCAGTGGGTTTGGCTACTGATGGTGGTGCCTTCTGGTTGTATGAATGATTATAAGAGACCAGAAGAAAATTGGAAAGCTCAGTGATTTGGGGTGCAGTAAATGTGACAATGAATCACTGTTTGTGAGTAGACACAGCAGGTCCTGTTCACATTTCCAGCCATTCCTACAGTGCTTTGTGTGTGCACATTGGTATGGTCATATATTGTGTGTGGGTGCTGTGTGCAGGGTCTTAGATGAATCTTTTACTGGCAGAAAATGCTGAGACATTATTTTGCCAGGGAAAAGGAGGTTTTACATTCTCATTTTCTAAGCATTTTTGTGTTGTTTCTTTTTTCTTTTTTTTTTTTTTTTGTGGTTTTTCAAAACAAAAGGGAAAAACAGTGAAACTCTCTGTGTTGTGCTCTTGTAAGAGGGAAAAGAAAAATTACATTAAACATGCACATTAAACATTTTTTTATCAGTGCTCCCATATTGTCTGAGCAACACACAACTTAACACGTATTTTGCAAATTTTATGCAGTTGAGGAAGGGCTTAGAAATTAAAGCTTCTAAAAAGAATCTGATAGCCCCAGGTGCAAGGTCAGTGAGATAAGGGTAAGTTTGAGGCCAGCTAAGATGGCAAGTTTAACTTGCTAAAGAAAATATTAGAAAATTAGAAGGACAATCTTGAGGCTGCTTAGTCCCAGCTTCTGGCCCTGGTTCTCTGCTCTGCCTAAGAACTTTTGTGAATCCATCCCTAGATAATGTGTATTGTCACTACACTTGCAGCTGTCAACATTTCTTCTAGTTTCAAACATGAAGAAATTCCCTTAGATGACCTACTCGTGTCTTCTAAGTTTCATTCCTTCAGGGCATATTTCCATGGGGTTATCAAAGATTTTTATTATCCTTTCATGAGTGCATAGCATTTGAGTCTTAAAATTTGGTCTGGAATGAAATTCTGCTGGAAAGAATAGTTTTTCCTTTGTCCTTTAATTCTGTTGTTGCAGCAAAGCAGAAAATGCTGCAGACAGTGCCATAAAATTTAAATAATTAATGTAAAAAAATCTTTTCCCAGCTGTGACAGGGTAATATCAGAATGTTCTGAATTGCTTATCTGTTTCCTAATGAGAAATAAGGAGTATTCTAGATATTAAGACATTCCCTAGGGCGAATATGTTTGAGGACTGTGTACTGAAGGTACCTAATGTTTAATAAATACAAACTAGCAATGTAAAATGACTTTAGAGTGCTTAAAATATTTTTATTCATGAATTTTGGTGGGGTTTTGCCCCAGATTTTCTTTCAATAATGAACACAAATGAATTACACCTTTGCAATTTATGTCTGCTGCCATATGAAATTCATGTTCTCATTGAGAGGCCGGTTCCTATTTGGGAAAGGCTCTTGCATGCAGGCAGTGAAGTTGATTGTCCCCTTGTGCCTGTAAAAAGCAAACTGGGAAACATCTGTGCTAAGCTAGAACTGATTTTAATGGTTGAAATGCTGGCAGAAGGCACATGCTCCAAGAGCCACCGAAAAATGGTAAATTGGCTGTGAGCTTTGGAGCCTGACCATTGGCTGGGAGGCACAATACTTATTTCCAAAGAGCTACAATACTTATTTCCAAGGCAAGCAGAAAGCTGTGTGTCTGGAGGGCTGGGAGGAATGGCAGAGGAAAGCCACAGGGTAAGTGGCACTGGAGTGCTGGTGTCTTTGCCACAAGGGGTAAACACAGTAATGCTGTTAGCTACAGCCTTATTTCTTCTCCAGTCAAAAACGAACAAAACCTCAAAACAAAATTCACAGAAAATGAAAAAAGAGCAAAATCCTGTAATCATTTTTGTGAGGGAGTTTTTATTTAAAGTTTTTTGCACAAGTTCTTGCATTTCAGGAGTAGCGGTTTTGCTGGTTTACTGAAATCATGTTGTTAGTGGCTAAATTATCAATTGATTACAGGTGTGTGTCTGCCTTAAAGGGGATTCAACTACACTTTAAAGGAAGTCAATAAATAATATTGGCAGCAGTTGGCTTTGCTGCTTGTTTAGAGTCCTGTCACACCTCTTCCTGGGACAGAGTTAATGCTCCCTTTCTTTTTCTCTTGTCCTTGACACAAAACTGACTGAGCGTGGGATCAAATGCTTGATGAGGTGAGTTATGAGTACAAGTTCGTCTTCTCAGTGTGCCAGGACTTGTTTGGCAGTTCCTCCTTTCTGTAGATGGAGTATTCTTGAGATTCTGTAAAATGCTTGTAATAAAAGAGAGTCTAGGCAAGGGATGGACTTCCACCCCTGCATTTCAGGAGAATGAATGCTCAGGCTGCTGTAGATTTTAAAGTGATGCAAGAAAATTGAGCAGTGATTTTTGTGGCTGAAAGTAACAGGTAGATGTCAAGGTTTAGGAGGAGCTTTCCTTTATTTGGCAAAGAACAAAGCTCCTGCCTGGATGACTGGTCTAGAAATTGCTTATTGGAAATCAGTCCTTTGAGTGAAGGTAAGCCCTGTACCAGCCACTGCTGTGGCCTCTTGCAGCTCCCACTGCCTCATGCTGGCACAGGGCCGTGCTGGAGCTCAGCTCTCTCAGGGAAGGAGGTTCCAGGGCTCTTGCCCTGTCTGCCCAGTGGCCCCTTGTCTCACTGCAAGCTCAAACCTAGGGTGGAGGAGGAAAAAACCCTATGGTTGCCTCTAAAGGAATTCAGCTGTTTGTTCAATGCCTATTAAATTTAATAAAATCCACTTAGATGCTCATCTTCAAGAGCCAGTCCTATACTTTACATAAGTCTTAATTTGTTTATCAACAGTTGCTTTAAAAACAAGCAAAAACCCCAGCACATCAAAACAGACACAACCCCTGCTAATTAGACCTGAAAGTAAATTGAGATAACTTTGGAGAGATGTGCCAATATTTTATTATGCCGATTTTTGGCCACCATATTTTATAATGTCTGTAGGCCTGATTAAACTGCAGTTTTTAGGCTTTTGGTTTACTAGACAGTGGCAATAGGAGTTGGAAAGGCTGGCATGCAGTATGTTTTTTCCACAAGCAAGAAGCAATATACTCCTGGGACCTGAAAAAACCAGTTCTTCCTTCAGTTTGACAGAATGATATCTGTACTAAACTGATATGTTAATTGAGTCTGGCAGCCTCCATTTAATTGTGACTCATTGCAAATGATCGAGTTAGTCAGCTCCTCAGTTGCAGTTCTGTTTTTGTCATGAGAATAAAAGAAAATAGGTAGCATGGATAGTTTTACTTTCTTTTTGTTCCTAAAAAGCTCTGCAATTTAAAATATTTAAAGATTTGTGACATTCTTGGAGGGTTTTTGTCAGTCTATTTCACACATTTTTGACCATGATAATTTTAGGCTCTACCTGTGAAATTCCATCTCAGAATTTATTAGCTGTTATCACAACCATTCCAGATTTAAATGTGAAATGGGAAACAGTTAAACAGATCTAAACTTATTTGACACAGTTACACTATAACAATAATGCCAGTAAATTTCAGTACTGGCTAATAAAAAAGAACAATGCTTGTGGCAATAACTAGCCCCAAGATCTGGAATCAGATTCACTCGACTGTGGCTCCCATGTGGCTGTGGCTGGGTTGGAACAAAAACAAGTGCTAACAACTTCCTTCCACAAAAACACCACTGTAGACCAACCTCATGAGAAATATCCATCCTCCTAGTGTTTTTAGTCTAAGGAAGGATGGTAGAAAATAAGGAAGTAATCAAGGAGATTACTTGCCTTACCTGTCTGTAGAAAGTAATTGCTTGTTTTTATCTTCTGATTGTTGTTATGCTTGCTGTTAAGAAAACTTAAGCTAGTCTGAAGTCTTATTTTGCTAGGAGTCAACACTTTGTTTAATTGTACCTGTGTCAAAAAGGCTTTGAGTCCAAAGTAACCAAGCTGAGAAGAAAGAGGGTGGAAGGGAAAAGAGGGACAAATGAATAATGATGCCTGCAAGTCTTTGCAGAAATAGAATAGTTCTGAATCCATTTGGTTACTACCAATTACTTGCAGACCTAAAGAACTGTTCTCTCACACCAATTTGCCACTGTAGTGTGGTTTATAAATGTTAAGCTGTAAAATGGCTTGGTTAAGTACTCCAAAGTATTTAACATTTAGGAGATGCTTCCTGACTTTTTTAAACTGGAGTCCTAATGCAGCTGTGAAATTCTGATCAAGGAGTAGAAACTCTTCTAATAACTATGTAATAATATTCAATGCTTTAAAATGCTTTCTAAGAAGAGGGTAAATTTTTTTAAAAACATTTTGGAAAGGAATGGGGAAGAAATCGGTATCAGATATGAATTCACAGAAATCTGCATTGGTGTGCTAAACTCTTGAAAGGAAGGGCCTGTTACAGCCTCTTCTGTAATGATCAGAGATTGAATTCCAGACCTTCTGATGGTGAACAGAATGTTTGGAATTGCTGTTTTGTGTGTGTGTTCATACTATAAAAATGTATAAATAAATAACAATTAAGGATTCAGATAAAAATAACTTGATATCAGAACAGCTTAAAAATTACAGTTCAAAATGGTATTGATGTGCAATGCTGGTAATTAAAAGTCTGCTACTCCCACAAATACAGGGGGGAAAGTGAATTATCTTCATCTACATAATAGCTCATCTCAGAAATATAGGCTAGTAGGACCTGATTCTTTATCTGAGATAAAAAGTTTAGTTCTTACTTTTTGACATCATATGGAGAGATTAAAGCTTCCCTTTTCTCTGGGGCAAGACATTTCAATCACTAGGCCTTTATATGTGAAGGAGCTGTGTATAACTTATGTGCTTCTAATGATTAATGTTGTAGTTATTTTTGCTGTTCTAATTCATAATGCTTCTTGCATTTGCTTTTGTGGGACAAACCTCCATCCATCAGTGGTCTGTTATCTTGCCAGTTTCTCCAGTATTTTTATTTAGGTAATTCAACCATTGCATTACTTAAAAGGATCTAATTAATCATTATGTTAGCAATCTTGGTTTTTATTGAGACCACACTTAATTAAGTTTACAAATTGACATGGCAAAGTTTGATGCAGACAAATTACATCGGAAGAGAGTTTGTATCAATAAAAATCTCTGGGCTGATACAGAGCTGGCTTTTCCAGTTGGTGACAAAGATCTGTCCTGGGCTGGGGAGGGCTCCTGAGTGCAGTCACGCAGTGATGCCAATGTGTTGAAAATACCTCTGCAAATGGGAACTTGGAGATGTCACGAGCTCTTCAAAAACATTCTGTAGTGAGAAGAGGCTGATCTTGCAAGGCCTTCAACCCCCACCTCCTGCCTAAGGCAGGGGCTTCTCCGAGGCTACTGTGCCCTGCTGAGACAATGGGAATGAGAAGGAGCTTTCCCTGCATTTCCCTGGGAACTGTCCAGCCAGGGACAGGCTCCTCCATCTGTCAGAGCTGTGGCCCATGGGTGTTGAGGGCTGAGGATGGGCAGCACAGGGAGAGCCGCGGCTGTGCTTGGTGAGCAGCCAGCACCTGAGGGAGCCGCAGAGGGGAAACAGGGGCTGCCAGGATATTTATTCATGGAAACTCAGGGAGACAGTGCCTGCCTCTTGTGGAAAGGCAGCTCTTTCCCCAGTAGCTGCAGAACGGGCTGAGTGCCCCAGGAGCTGCTGAGGGCTGAAGTCTGTCTGCAGGGAGAACCCCAGAGCAGGGTGGGCTGGTGGGGCAGAGTCCCCCCAGGGCCCTGACCTGCTCCAGTGGGTGTGGAGGTTCTTCTTTGGGGCCCAGGGTGCTGGGGAGAGGCTTCATGTCTGCCTGGGGCTGTTCCTCACTGCTTGTCCCCATGAGCATCAATGGCAGGGCCGGAGGGGCCTGGGCAGGAGCCCTGAGGGGTCTCCTCCTGATGGGATCTGCATGGAAGGAATGGGGGCAAGGCCCTCTTTTCCAGTGAGGTGCCAGCTGCTGAGGGGAGATTGGAACTTGGGAGTGCTATGAGGGAGGCCACAGGGGATCACAGAATCAAGTAGTTTGGAAAAGACCTCTGAGATCATCAAGTCCCACCTGTGACCCAACACCACCTTGTGAACCAGACCATGGCACTGAGTGCCTCATCCAGTCCTTCCCTGAAGACCTTCAGGGATGGTGACCCTGTCACCTCCCTGAACAGCCCATTACAATGTCTACTCAATCTTTCTATGAAGTTCTTCCTAATGCCCAGCCTAAACCTCCCCTGGCACAGCTCAAGGCTATGAGCTCTTGTCCTATAGCTGGGTGCCTGGGAGAAGAGGCTGAGCCCCAAAGTGAGACAGGGGTGGACTGGACTGAAAGGATGTGGTGACAGGGACAGGGGAAAACTCAGGGAAAACAGAACAGAGAGATGCCCATTGTGTGTGCCTGCACAACCATGAGAAGGATCCTTGGAGTCACCAGCCTGGCCAGCTCAGGTGCCTGGATCTCTGCTGTGGAAGAGCAGGCAGGGAAGGGGAGGAGGGGGAGCAGGAGCCATGAAGGAGCAGGCTGAATGTACATGGAGCTGAGGAGTTGTCTTTGAGAGAATCTGGAGCAGGGCTGGAGAAGAGGCCTTTGGGGTTGGGGTTTGTTCCTTTGGTCCCCGAGCAGTTCTGTCCTGGTGTTTCCAGAGTCATGGGTCAAAGGAATAATTTGCTGGTTTTATGTGTGGGGTTGTTTGGAATACATTAACAATGCAGTTAGAAACACATTAGGAATGCTGGACATTATTTATGGAAAAATAAACCCATGTGTAAAAGTTGTAATTTACTGGATATCTTATTTTTTTTCCCAATACAATCAATGATGAATATATTTAGAAGTGTTTTCCCTGCACTACCTGCAGGCTGTGCCAATTAGATACAGCAACTCATTTAAAGTCTATTGTCCTTTGCAGAGGTTGGATAAAGCACTGCAGGGGTTTTGTGTATTTACTGTGATACTGTTTGTTTCATTCCCATTGTTATCTTGAAGCATTTATTCATATTCATCCTTCACCTTGCTGCCTGCTGTTGTGGAGCTCAGAAGATGGCGCTGACCACTCTTTGAAGGGCTCTAAGAGTCCTGAGGTAGCTTTAAACTCACTGCTGTTCCTGTAGCTGCAGAATAAATGGAAATGGGATAGAGAGATGTCTCTGCTCCTGTTCAGCATGCTGCTAGGTGGTCTTGGATGCCATTAGACCAAAGCTGTGAAGGGCAGGATGTTTGATGTGTTCTGAGGCAGAAATGTATCTTTTGGGCATGAACATTTTAGAACAGAATGGTGAGGGAAGGCCTGAGTAGTTTGCTGAGTGACACAGTGGTTCTGAAGCAATCGATGAGGTGGTTCCTTTGAAAGGCAGACATTAGGTGAATGAAGACATTCAGGCAATGCCCACTGAAATGTTGTGCTATTTTACTGATCTTTAGCAGTATTTAAGAAAGGATGGGGAAATAAAAATAACAAAACTCCAGTGTTTTATGCTTTAAAGAATCTTAAAAGATTACTGTATTGATTTTCCTTTTAATGGTAGAAGTTGCCTAAGAGTTTTGATTCTTAATTTTTGTGTATTTTGGTCTCCATCCTTAATTAAATGTTGAAAGAACTTAACGGGAAGTAGCTTACTGTTTTATTCTGTGTCGAGTGCTGTTTGAATCAGGCTCATCTAAAATAAATTGTCTTTATGTTTTATTGTTTTCTAGATGTCTGTCCGGCAAACTAGAATATTGCTGATTCACCCAGCTTTTTTTTTCAACTCTGTGCCAGGAATATTTATCATGTAAGTACTTTAAAAAAAAATCCTTAAACATTAGATATTTTTTCACTTGATATGAAAATGGTTTTGAGAAAGGATTCTGAATTTAGATCTATTTTAATCTTTTGCTAATTTTGAAAACAATAATAGGTAATAATAATCTTGCTTTTTTAACATTAGTTACTGAGATATTTCACTACAGGAGAGACCTCTGTGGTTATATTTTTCAGAGTAATGTGCCATTACTGGAACTAAATTATTCATATGAAAAGGATGATTGATCAAACACAAACTACTATAATGTGAGGGCTAGAATAAAGTCAAACTTATTTTACAGGTGTAGAGTAACTCATAAGGTTTTTCTACAGGTGTAGAAAAACTCATATTGGACATGCTGACAAATATTTGAATCCATGAATATAATTGTTTTTATTGTTATATTTTATAGCCTGTTTTTCTCCTCTGCCTTTCTCATAGACTGCAATGTACATTTATTCATGCTGGCCTGTAAGCACTTTACAAAATCCTTTTTAATGGCAATTTTAAACCCCCATCCTCAGTTAGATATACACTCCTATATCACAGAAGAATTGATGTAAACTCCCTGAAGTCTCCTGACATGTCAAGTAAAGATTACACTGGTTCAGTGATCTCTTTTCCAAGTACAAGCACACTGTCCTCAGAGGTGGATAATTCACAAAAAACCTAGAGCCAGCAGAATAATAATCATGAGTAGTTTATCTAGTGAATTTCCCAGTCAGTTGTGAGATAAATAATTGATGTATGAATTTCAACATTGCCTGCATTACCATTCCTAAACAGTGATTATATCTCTTTGGACCCCAACTGTTACATAAAGCAAGTACAATTTAGGACAGGTCAGACAGAAGCTTTGTTGACTGTGATCACCATGGGAGAACAGGGGGCAGCATCTCCCTCCTGGTGCTCTGTTCTCTGCCAAGGGAGTGCAGACCCAGCCTACGAACTGTGATGGAGAAGGAGGCAGGGGAAAACCACAAAGTTCAAGGTCAGCAAAGCCAGATGTCCATCCCTGGGGAGGGTAGAATGTTGAAGTATCACCTTAGCTGCTGCTGTTTTGGAAATCAAGCCAATACAGTAAATATTATGGACAATAAACTCAGTAAATGTTAAAGTAAATATTATGGACAGTAAATAATATGGGCAATATAGAGGGGTGGCTCTTGGTGGAGCCTAGACTGGCATTAGCTAGGAAGGAGTTGGAAACAATCACAGACCATTAGCTTTTAGGTGAAGGGAATCTTTTAGTAAAGACAATTTCTTAGGCTGACTTCAGTCATCAGTAGTTTTACCACCACACTCTGAATCACAATACAGCAGGGAAAAAACCCAACAAAACAATTAAGTACTGTAAAAAGTGGATTGAAACGATATCATGCAACTTCCCTGACCACTCACACAGGCAGCACTGCTTGAGTAATTTAAAAAAAGAATTTAATTATCTACACTAAAGTCAACAGCAAAGAAGAGCAAATATGAGGAATATGTTTGTATCTGCCTCTTCCTGTGAGTTCATCTTTGAAAGCAGGGGCCAGCCCTGTGTATCATTTACTCCTTATTTCTGCTTACTGCTGTGACCTCTGCAGCACATGCTTTATCAGTTGCTTGCAATTGCAAATCAATAACATTTTTCAGGAGAGTAGAACTTCTAGAGTTTCTTCCTATTGTCTCAGATCAGAAAAATAGAAGAGTATTTTGAGAGAACAGGTCAGATCAGCTGTGGGCTGTGTTGAGAAGCTGTCTAGAAGCAACGAAGAAGCGACTTATTTAGTTTTATTACAGTAAAATTCTGTGAATTTACCATGCTCTTCATATTAAACTGAGGGGGTTATGACTCCTCTATTTTGATTTTTGATTGTAGCCTGTTACATTACTGCAGCTACAGCATGGGGCTTGAATTCTTCCTGTTGATTGTTCTTAGAATCTTAAGAAAATTTTTACTTCAGGTTTCAAACCATTAACTTGTCTCTAGTCAGCTGCAGCTACAGTTTATATTTTACTACAACTTTTTTTAAAAAAATTGATTGCTGTAACATTTCTGTTGAACTCTATTTACTGTCCATTATCTGAGACATGGTTGAGAATGTAAGTTGTTTTGCTTTTTTCTTTGTGAATATTTTTATCTATCTCCCATTGTTTTAGTCACATAATAGGCCACTAAATTAATATTTTAATTCTACATTTTAAGCTCTGCACTTCTCATCTCCTTATTTTACTCATTTTTAGATCTTTTCATCAATGTACATGGGCCTGATACAGTTTCTTATGCTTACTGTCAAATAATATGATTAAAAATTAAGGGAATTTGTAAAACAAATGAATTAATAACATGACTATTGAACTAAATGAAGGATAACAAATTATGAATATTTACAAAACTTAATTATGTTTTCTATCATGCATTTCTAAAAAAAATAGGGATGATTATGACAAAATTTCAGCCTATTCAGTGTTCACTACTCTAGTGAAGCCCCATGGTATGATTGGTTTATGGCAGTCTCCAGTACTAGATGTAAGGGAAAGAATTCACATCTAAAAAATTAAGGTGCAATAACCAGTGTAATGCCAATTGTGCTATTTTAAGATCGAAATTATCTGTAAGAAGTGAATATACCATGCTAAAGTGGCTCTATTTGGGCAGCACCAAGCTCCTTAACCAGTATCAAGTTTTACCCCTGTTTTACTTGGAATAGCAGTTGGATATTGTGAACACCTGTGAGAGCAGCAATGACATGAAAATGATTTTGTTTGCAATACAGGTGCTTTTTCTGACTGATATCTCCTCACAAATCCAGAAAGCAGTTGGGTCAGGATTGTTTCCTTGGAGTGAGTGAACAAGGCTCCTGCAGCCATGCTCAATATTTCATTATTTGAGACCCAGCTAAAATATACTTCATCACATAATTTCACTGCTCACATTTTTTATGTATTTAAATAGAACTGAACAGGATGTTTTAGAAGAACATGCTTCATCTAGAAATGCCAATTTGTCAAAACCGGAATTGTGTGGGAAAGGGCTGATTTGATCCTTTTTTTTTTTTTTTTATGTAGAAAAAGCTCTAAGAAACAGATTTTAACTGCTGAGAGCATCTCATTTCAACATTTTCAACATGCAAGTGGCAGTTTTCTTGGCTTGGAGAAATATTTAAACTATAATTAAATGCTATAAGAATAAAAAATGCAGAGAATTTTAAGAGAATGAAATAATTCTAGTAAAGTAAATAAGGCTTTAAGTACTTAAGACTTTAATTAGACTTTATGACTTTGCATCCACATTGTGTTCAGTACCCTTGTGCTTAGAGGCAGCCAGCTCATATTTCTTGATTTTCCACGGTGTAGCATTGGCCTGCTGCTGCTTCCATTCATACTGAAAGGAAAACTGCTCTGGGATGAGGTGGGCTGGACCCTTGAGAAGCCAGTCTTGGGTCCTCTGGTGATTTGCCCCATCCAGAAGTTGGGGACTGACTTGAGAGCTGCACTGCCACGAGCTGCCAATCCTGTAACAACCCTCAAAGCAAAACTAGTGCTTAAATGGCAATCTCACTGGGAAGATTGGAATGCATTACAATATGATTTTGTGTGATGTTTGAGAATGTTTGGGTTACCACATGATAAATGCAAAATTTTATGCATCATTAGTTATGAGAAGGGTTGGTGTTAAGGAACTCCACTTGCCATCCCTTGGAAGCACATCACAAGGGTTAAATCCAACAGATTTCAGTAGAAATAACCCTGCAGTCAGTAAGTTACTAGAATTACTTTGATTTTCAATTGGTAGAGAGAATATTGTACTCATTAAAAAAAAAAACCCAAAACCCAACTTAGCCTTTGTATTTTGTGCTATTATATTTTTATGTGTCGTCTTTTTTTTGTGTTTTATTAACAAAAATGAGATCAAGCTATTGAAAAATCACTGCTTTTGGTAAATTATACAGTGTTTAAAGGCTTGAGAATATTAATTAAACATTATTGGTATAATTTGGTTAAAAGACAGCTCAGGGAATATAGGATTTTATTCTTCATGCTGTGTTTGACTGGAACGATTTTCTTTTTGACCAGCTAAGTACTGTTAGGATTGATGTTGTCATGTAAAATACTGCTTTGCTAGACTTTAAAGGTTCCTCAGTGGACCTGTGGAGAAAACAGGAAGGTTTTTTGTTCTTGTATACCATTATCAACCCTTTCCTTATTCCAGAGCAAATGTAAGAAGGAAAGGGATGTTTAGGACAATCAGTGGCCTCACTGTCATTAACTGAATTACAGGAGTTCTTATAATGTAAACCTCACCGTACTGAGTCTCTGGTTTTAGAACCTTGGGCAAAATTTAGGTGTAATGCATGGTAGAAAAATAATAATGCATCAATGCCTCCATAATGATGAGCTGTACACACAGAGAGATTTTGACGTATTGGTAATTCTGTGAATATATCAATCCTGAGCTGCCTGACAGTCAAAATGTAAATACAGTCTTAGAAATTATTATGTGAGCTTGAACACAAGTTTCCTTCTGTATCTTTTTGAATCATTTATACAGATGTAGATTCACTTGTGGAATGCAACAGGTTTTCTGATTCTCCTCACCTCACAAAACAGAAGTAGAAAAGAGGGGTGGTGTATCTGAGATGAAAGAGGAGGAGTGGCTTTCACGTGTGGGTAAAATAAAGGGATTCTGAATGCAATTCTGAATAAGTCTTGGAAAGGATTATGTATCTGTGTAAATTATAGTTGCATCTACAACCAGGAATGGTGAATTGAACTGAGAACAACAGCACAAGGTATAAAGCAAAAGAAGTATTTATCCATTAAATGTAAAATAAAAATCATGGAATCACTTCTTGTAAAGAGTTGTGAAGGCAAATACAGATGGATTAGAGAAATCCATGTTCAAGTGTTGGGGAGGATGTATCGGGGCTGTTGAATAAGAGGTTTAGAAGAAACTTCTGGGTTGCAATACCTAAATCAATCCAAACCAGGAGAGCCTGTCCTCTGGCTTGTGAGAGGGCAGAAACGATTTGAATTATGGAGAAAGCTCCTTAGATCACAGTGGGTGTAGCAGTCACCCCTCTGTGTGCACATGAATACACGATGTTAGCAGCTTCTGGTGTTTGTGTGCGCAGAAAGAGAGCTCTGTCTGTAAGAGCATAGCTGGGGGCATGCACACATTGAGTTTCTCTGTTTATCACGTATTTCTGGGTATTATTCTCCAAGTGTTACAAGTTGTCCTGAACTTGTATTGTCATTGTAAAACTGTGAGGTCTCTTCCTGCTCTGTATTAAGTGGAAGATTTTCTTTCCTCTCGTTTGTGCTGTCATCTGTTAGAAATTGGCTTTGAAGCCTATTTGCTGTGGAGGACAGGATCATACAGCTTAACTACTCACTTGGATGGGAAGTGCAGTTTAGAAATAACACCTGTGCAGCTGCTGGGACATTCACAGCCCTGCCAGGCCTTCCCTGTGATTACAACTTTGTGAGGACTGCATCTCCTCTGCTGCTTTCCTGCTCTCAAATTTGAGAGTGGAGATCCTGGATCCTCCCTGTAATAAGGATCCTTTCCTGTTTGATTTGAGTTTTATTTGAGCTTCCAGGCATTGGGAGTATCCCAAGGGGAAGGAGTGCTGTGTTGGTAGTCTCTCTGTGATGCACAGCACTGGTGGGCAGGGTGCAGAGAGCTGCAGTTTCTGTCTGGAGAGTGCCAGGACAGGGAGTTGATTATAAAACGTTAACCAGCACAGGGAACAGGAGTGATTACACTGCCCCAGAGCATGCTGAAAAACATCTATTTAGCTCTTAATAGAGGCTGTGCTTTCAGAATTTGTGGTTCCTGGTGCTTTCCAGGGTGTCATGTACTTGGTTTTATGTGTCCAGCTGAAATTAATGTCATAAAAGTCTTGCAAGCTTAGAAAGGCTTTCATATATGTGTAATAAAACAAAATGCAGGAGGTCGCACTTGGAACTCATTAAAAAAATAAAAAAAGATGTTTCAGAAAAGGGATGATTTTTTAACTTGGTTAGGATGTTCTCTCTGACCAGTTTAAGGGGAGGGAAAATGCACTGGGACAGGAATCTAAATGGAGACAAAAAACTGGACTTTTTTGAAACAAAATTTACCTTTGCAACTTAGAGATGGTGTGGGGATGCAGAATTTGTTTTATAGGTTTTAGATATAAGTTTAGGATTTTTATTATAACTTTTGTGTAGTTTTAGTTATCCTGGTGTGGGCCCCATACCTTGGAATTTGTTACTATCATAGTTTGATAAGGGTTTCTATGGCTACTCTGGTCTCTGCCCAGAGACTGTTCCCCATTGGTTCTTTTATGTATTCTTTTT